>CM031242.1:990997116-991301530 GCA_018340775.1 Taxus wallichiana var. yunnanensis
AGAATTTCTTTGCATGGACATGAAAACCAAAATCAGATTAAGAAGAATGAAAATACATGAAAGATAAATGCAATGATGAGAATCCACTAACCATTAAACAAAAATCATTAAACATGTAATAATATAACCATACACATGTAGCCAATATTGCAATGAGAGATCAAGATGAAAGGAATGAACACAAGAGATCATTAAATTCATCCACATGCTTATATTATTTCTCCACATATTTGATATGATTGCATTAAAATGGAAAAGAGGTACAAAACTGCATTACACCTTCAATGGGAGGTTTGAACTCCATAAATTCACTTACTGAAAAAGAGAAGAAGGAGGTGCAAGGAAAAATTATCCAACATTAGAACAATGCCCCTCCTTACAATATATAGGAAGAACGAGAGAAGGGAGAGAGGGAAGAAACTTGAAATATTTCTTCAACTACCCTAAAATGAATTGAATTCACCTACAAAAATGATGGGTGTCATTGAAAAACCCATACCTCAATGTATTATGCCATGTCAAGAAATAAATGAAGCCCATACTTTCATCATTTGGGTAGGCGAGAAATCTGGAAACACCCTCTACAATGACAAAATGTATTTCTTTATTTTAAATGACAAACTATAGAGGAAACTGAGAGCTTTCCAAAATTCCCTTTCTTAGTAAATACGAGACCCTAGTAAAAAGTTATGGCTATATGAAGATTGGTGTGCCACACTGCATTAATGGTGAGTGGTTGGCTCTTTTTCTTTGGAGTTTGAAATGCATCGCAACCTCTAAAATCCAAAATTTTGAAATTTCAGGAATTTTGAATTCAAAGGTTGATGTTACTCTTCATCCGTTTTAGAGTGTGAAAACTCTGAAACTCTGAAAGCATGAACTCCAAAACCTGGACTTCAAGTTGTGACTTTTGTGTTTTGGGGCTCAAAAGTTCTTAAAATCTGAAACTCTGGAAGTCCGAACTTTAGACTTCAGGTTTTAGACTGTGCCTTTCAGTTCTTTTTTGTTCGACCCCAAAAAAACCCTCTAAAACTGGGACCTCTGAAAGTATGAAAATTCCCGCCACATTGGCCCTGAAACCCGAACCTTTTCGGACTTCAACATTTCAAGATTTTGGGATTTGGCTTCGCAATTTTCCATTTCTTTGGTGAAGACCCCAAACCTCCAATGCCTCGAGCCTCAGAAGTCCAAAAATTCAAAATTTCAGAGTTCGGACTCCAAAATCCATGATCCATTGCATCGTTGACCCCAAAATGGTAGTTGATCCTGAAACCCTCGAGACTTTTTGGACTTCGAGTTTGGGACTTTTCTTTATTGTTACTTTACGTAACTACCAAAACTCGAACTATACAACCTGCAAAGTCTAAAATTCAAACTTGGTGCCCTATTTTTCTCAACTCAAGTTTAGGCTTCCTTCAATTTCTTACCTCCAATATTATCACAAATTTTGAGCACCGCCTACAACATGTTTGTGCCAATCTCAAAATGCAAGCTCCCGAACTGAATCAACCCCATTTCCTAGTGTGCAAGTTCAAGTTTATTCAATTTTCCCTAAGGGGCAAAATTGGATAAAAAGAATCGATGGTACTACAAAATATGCCTCATTAAATGCAGCAAAACCCTTTTTCTCCTACCTTGTTTCATTTTGGCCATTGTTTGTATTTTGGGAATTTTGTTGACTCTTGCATGTGAATTTAATAAATTCATTTTTAATATTACTTAACATTGAGTACTATGGTAAATTTTAATTTACTTCATTGCTCACCTAAGATTGATTTCTTTGCACTAATGAGATTATTTGAGATGATTTGGGTAATGGGTTGTTTTAGTGTCTTTAACTTGTTTAGGGATGTATTTGGAGTTATTAAAAAAAAATTGGGCACCATTTCAAACCTTGATTCTCTCATTCAAACACAAATCCCGAATTTAAACTTTAAGGGATTTTTTTAAGGCTTGGATTAAAAGGTAAAGGTCTTCTTTACCTTTAAAATGGTCCATATGACCTAACCTATGAGTGGAGAAATATTTTTGTGAACCCAAAATCATATTCTATACTCCACCCTCTCATAAGTGACTATATAAATCTATTTTTATTGTATCACATGGGGACCTTGGGATTTTATGTGGGCTTTGGGGATAATTTGGATTTTTTTCCCTCTTGCATTTATTGTTTTGGGAGACATGGGAAGTGACTTGGGAGGTATGGAGGATTTTATTAGTTGGAAGGGTGGCACATGCAACCCTTCCATGGTTTTTAGATGGAGAGTTTTCCTATTTCTTGTTTGAATTTTGATTTTTGTGGGATATTTGGTGGAGAAATTTTGTGGGGAGCTTTGGGAGCATGATGAGACAAAGAGATAATACCTTTTGGACTTGATCTTGGAGAGGTATGTATCATACCTCATTATAATTTGATTTAGAACTATTCCTTGTATGTGTCTGAATGTATGATTTATAATGGTTTTGATTTTGCGGTATTTTTAGGATTGTTGTTGTTTATTTCTTTCTTTGTGTTAAAAATTTATTTTTGTTTTCTTTATGACTCCACTCCATTTGGATGTGCATATAGAGTGGGAATTGGGAAGGGGAGGGGAATATCATCTTCATGTCTTCTTGGGAAGCCATGAATGTTTTTCTTATCACTCCCTTCCTTGGTGGAAGTAGGAGGGATTCACATTTGGTTAGGGAATCCCCTCCTATCCTTTCTAAGGAATATTGTAATGCTTGAAAATCCTTTGTAAGGAGGAGGTAAATAATGTATAAGGATAGGGTGTTTGTGATTATTCTTGGAGATACTCTTGTAATATTTATTAAGAAATCTTGATATCATGTATTTTGCCACTATGTCATTCTTCTCCCCCTCCCATTTCCATCGTTCTTGGTGTTTTTAGTAGATATGGAATATTTTAAGTTGCCTTTTTGTTTTATATTGGACATCCTTGTTTTAATGATTTGAAAGACTTTTTTTTCCTTCACATATTTTTAAGCATGCAACACCTCTTTCGCATTTGCTTGGGGATTTTAGCATGCTTTTCCTCTAGGAATAATGCATGTGATGATGGTTGTATGTTGTGAGGAGTATAAGGCCTTTGCCTTGTGGTTTTTAGAGCATGATAAATGTGATTATTGGAGCTTATTGTGGACTTTATTTAGAGGGTTGACTAGTTGGAGGGTTACCAAAAATTGGGTATGTTGTTCCCTTATTTGGGAGCTTTTTATACTTGCATTTTATTAGTTGTTTTTTATTTTTAAGTGGATATTGTGGATATGTAACTCTCTCTTGAGAGGGAGGTTGTAAAGTTTTAAACTATGGGTTTTTGGAGTTGTTATTATTTTGTATTGTATTGGAGACATGAAAAGATGTTTCTCTTCATTATCTTATTGGTTTTTAAGGACATTTATTTCTTTTTGAGCCACGGAGAAGAACGTTTATTAGAATTGTAGTAGAATTACTACTCTTAGTTTATAGAAATAACTTCTTGAAAATGAAAGCGAGAATTTTTTTAATTTATGATACTATTTCTTTATTCAATGATACTTCCTATTTTATGAATTTTTGAAAATAAGAAAAAAATAATATTGGTTACATTTTATAAATGTTCATATTACTTTTGAAAATGAAATAAGACAATTTTAGTTTTTAGTAGCTTAAAAAGGATTTTTGGTTATCATAGTTGGGATTTCATCATCCTCTCCTCCCATGATTAAAATATTGGTGCTTCTCATTTTTAGTTTTGTTATTTTGTTTCAGTTTTTGTGAAGGCATTGAATCATTGAGTGTCTGAATAAATTCTTGGGAAAGTGCATAAAGATTACAAACAAAAATTTGGAAAAATGTTTTATTTGAAGCAAATAACGTGAGCATGTTTTGGAAAAGCCCGATTGCGTTATGAATTACTAGGATTGGTAATTACCAACCTAAAATGTGAGCACATTATAACATTTGTATTAAAAGCGATGGTGAACTATAACATGAGCATTATATAGTGTGAACGTGCTTTATAACACACTCATGTTCGTGTTTGTAAAGTTGTATATGTGAATTTGGGAGGGATATATTTAAAAAAATAAAGTATAAGTTTTTTATTTATTAATATTTGTAATTTATTATTTCTTATACTTTATCTTTTTAAATAAATATAATAAATTAGGGTCACTTTGCACCTTATCGAACTAGTCTCACAACTCAATAATTCACGGTTTATAACATGGTTTTTCATATTCTAATCAAGTAAGTACATAGGTATTTTTTAGAATTTAAGCATTTAACCTAAATGTTGTAGGGTTTAAATTATACTTTAGATATCTATTTTGTGAAATAATATAGTCATTGTTTTATTTCTTTGTCTTCTTGATTGATTATTGACATTTTTAGGAGTTTTATATGTCTTAAAACTATATTTTATAAACCTCAAAAATCCCAAGAGTAGCTACAATTACTTGAATATATGGAATCAAGCAATTCCTTATAACAAATAGTAAATAAAAACACATATGTATGTTTTTATTGAAACAAATAATCAAGGGAATGGTCATCATGATGTCTATGAAGGATCTAAAACATCAAGAGCTTCATTAGGAGCATGCTAATATAATATCACCATGATTGATTATGGAAAATAATCTAAGGATAAAAAATAATGCATATTTTATGATAGTGTTTCTAAACACTTAATAAATTTTTGGTAATGAACTCATGTCTTTCAAGTCAAGGAGGTGGAATTTTCTATGTTTCAATACAATGTGGAGGTCAAGAACATGGAATTCATTCTCATACATTCCTTCAAGTTACATTCAAGGATAAATCCATATAGAAGTAGGAAGAAACCTATATACATGAGGAGAAATTGATAAATAAGGTTCCCATACATCATAATCATGCATCCATTAAGGTGAAATCTTTGTCAGGGAGGTGAATTGTCAGATAAAGAGGAGATCATTATAATAAAAGGTGAAATGTGAGGATCGTAGATTGAATTATTGATGATCCTATTTTGAATCTACCATTATGTACAATTATATTTGAGAAAAAATTAAAATTATCTAGTCGGACTATTGTGGCATCTAGGACCATCATGTGTGAAGAATCAAAAGGTCATCTTTTGTCATAAAAGTGATATGAGAAAAAAATGTATGAGCATCCTAAATATGATTCCATTAAAAAAAAAGGATTTTAAGCCAAGAAGGATAAGATGATGTTATTTATATGGATATGTTTTCATGTGAATTAACTAACACAAAAATGCAAAACTTAAACCATGAAAACCAATCCACAATGTGAAATCTTACTTCAAGATTTTCCTCAATCCCTCTCTAAAAACTCCGCTCTCATGTCATGATCACATTTTCCTTACAGGTATTCCTAATGCGTTGGATGAACATGTATAATTTTTCAAAAAATTGTAACAAGGTCCATTATTTCATTCACTGAAGTGTAGTAAAATAGTAATTCTCTACACGGTCAAGCCTAGAAAGGCCAATTTTGGCCATTTCAGAGCATACGTGCATCTTCCAGGAGAGGTTATGAAAAGTGATAAAGTATATAAATGTGGTATTTGATAGTATTGAAGGTGTTGGAAGTAGTTTATAAAGAGTAAGGGAAGTTTTGATCATTCGGGATAGTATGTTCAATAATGGGTTTTGAGTTAAAGGAATGATGAGTAAAATTGTGAACCTTGACTTCTCCAAATGATTACTGGAAGCTTTGTAAGGAGTTAGTAGGAAAACAAGTAGGAACAAGAAATATTGAATAATATTTAAAAATTTAGGAGAATCCATTTTTATTCAAAGTGATATAATATTTCCATTGAGGAAAAATATTAATTTGTTATTCAATTGCCCAAAGTTTGTAGACTTTGGAATGATAATTGTGGAAAATTTGAAGACTTTGTCTTGATAAGTAGGTATATTTTGTAGGATTTATTGATAAATGGGGAGATTATTGCATATTTTCCATCTGATATGACAGGAGATTTTGCATATTTTCTTGTGAAAGGGGAAAAATTTGGACTCAATAGTTTCAAACTAAAATAACATACCTAAATATTCGAGTGTGTGTTGGTGCTCAATTTAATCTTACCCTATTTGTTCAAAAACATCTCAGTCCGCATGGTTTGAAATTTTTCTCTATCTCCTTGTATGGATTCATGAAAGATTTTTCTCTCATTTGGTTGCCATGATTAGTCCTTTCCTTTGGTCGAGGATCACATTGAGTCTAGATATTTTTTCCATTCCTTTATCTATGAGAAAGAATTTGTAGTTTGTGCGTAAATTTAGGTTTTTCCCCTTCCTTTTATTTTTCCACAGTCATGTTTTCCCTGTCAATTTTTTGTCCCAAAATATGTGGAAACGTGGTCCTTTCTGATTAGATGTGGCTCAATAGGTCTTTTTGGTGAAATTTTCCACTTTTATCACATTTGTAAAAAATACCAAATTGGCACCATGGCTCGGATAACATCTAATTGGTTATTCAACAAATATGAAGCGGCAAGAAAAAGTCTTAATTTGACCCGAAGATGGACACGTGGCATTTTTTCAAGTTACAAGTGGGAAGGCAGGTCGGTGGAACATTTTGAAGTTTTTACCTCTTTGTACGAGGGAGAAAATTTATGAAATAACCTGCTACTCCATTGGGGCCCACATCAAAAGTTACAAGTGGGAGGTAGGTCGCAGGGGAATTTTGAAACTCTAAGGCCCACTTCAACTCAAAGCTTGTCCAAGTGGTGGGCCAACACTCATCTAATGATCTGCCTATGGGTCCTACCTTAGCAGTTGCACTCATGGAGAGCTTACACTTGTTTGAGGTCCAACCTCTAAACTTCATCTTTGAGGTTGCACTAAATGAAGACATGGAAGCTTCCGTTGGTTTCTCTTTACACTTGGTCAACTCAAAATCAGAGCGTAGGTAATGTGGGATAGCTTGTGCACAAAAAACTCATTTCTGAGAGGCACAAATGTAGGCATCCATGCGAGGGTACTCATTTCTCAAAGTGTATTCTTGAGGGTGAAGAGGATTGCTTTGTCGGACTTTAGTTGTATAGAGTGACCTAAAAATGATTGAAAAGGGGATTTCTCGCATGACACTATACAAGAATGATTAGAATAACTATCTAAAATTTGGGGCATGGCATTCCAAAGTCGTGGTTGAGGGTGCGAAATGTGATCGGTTCATGATTTTTTCCACCTCGTAGCTTTAGGTGTAAATTTTTTAAACGTCAATTTCTGAGACAAATTGGTAACAAGCAAAGGATGCCTTGAATATTCTTATTTTTGGGGGAAAATTTGGGATGAGTGACTGAGTGAATTGTATAAATGCAATGAGGATAATCTTGCAAAAGGTAGGGGGTTGAATTATTATGAGAAAAATTGAGAAAGCCCATCTTCTTGAGAGACCATATGAGAAACCTATTAATCTCTTATGTTTTAGATTTGATCGCGTTAAGATGGTTGCAAGTGTATAGCCATTGATAAGCTTTGAGAGTGCTCAAGAAACTTTCCTCTACTGATAAATTTAATAGATCTCAAATTAATCTATGTTGATCTTGGGAAAAATTATGTTTGCTTTTATTTCAGAATGTTTGGAAATGGTTTTGATGTTTCCTATTGAAATCTTGTGTTAAAATCCTCCAAATCACATAGGATCTCATCCCTGTGATAATTTAGTGGCATTTTTAATTTCATTATGAGAAGAGTCTTTAACCTATAATGAAATAAACAATTTAAAATCACTTTACTTGCCATTTTGTTGAGAAATATTGTTTGTAAGACTTTGAGTATATCTTAGGCATAAGGAACCGGGGAATTTAATTTTTAATTGATTCTTTATCTCAAGCCTTCGTGTTGAATTCTGAAATATTGTGTGAAAACGTGCGGATCTCTGGGGCTCCATCAATACACACCTTCTAGTTGAAGTAATATTTTGGCTATTCTGAGGCATTCTGTCTGTTAGTCTTCTAATTTTTGTAAATTTTCTCAAACATCCAATGAAATTAACTTCATCTTGCTTAATCCCCAAAAAAAATTTCAAATAACCATCAATCCTACCCGAAGTACACTGTTTGTGCCGTGTATCCACAACCTGAACAAATTTTATTGCAGAAATATACAGAAGCAAACGAGGTTTTAAGTGTCTTTAGTAACCTAAAATTTTCTTAGAAAATATCCCCATTCTTTAGAAGTGACAATTCGTGAGAGTTAAATTGTGGCATATTGATAATATTTTCTCAAGGTTCCCCTGAAAATTGTGTCAAGAAGGATATCTTCATGTCCTTCATCCAGAGGTTACAAAACGGGTCCTCTCTCCCTAGTCAAAAGGCACGACCTAAAGCAGTGAGGATAGATCAAATCCTCTTATATGGTGTTATCCATTTCTTCACCTCCCGAGTGACAAAGAGCCAGTTGAATCCCTTCCTTGGCTACAAAAGCGAATTATGATCCATTTGTCCCTGAGTATCTTGTTAAATCTATCATGCTTCTCAGCTTCTAAGGGAGAATTAATTTGGATACCAACACCATTTTGGCACCTTTTCAAGGTACCTACAAAGGAATTCCTATATTTGGCCACAGTAATGTTTCTTAAATGATCGAGTGCAAATACGTTGTTTAAATGTCATCATGTGTTGAGATTTGTAAGAATTGTGTGAAGTTACAAGTTACGTGTGTAATATTTCTAGTTTCTTGTGGTTATTCAACTAAATTTATATCAAATCGATGATAAATAGTGGTAGAGGAAGGTTAGATCTACTAAGCTTTCCAAGATTTAATTTTTGATAGATATTTAACAAGTTATTTATAGTGTGTTTGCATAAATAAGGTTAAAATCCTTAGTGGCGAGTCCGTGTTGATTTAAATTTTGATAAATACCAGTGCCTTAATCTATTTAAAGTGAATATGTCACTAATCTTTGCAAATCTAGAAGGAAGAAGATATTTCTTCACTAAAGACCCTACTAGAAAGTTATTTCCAGAACTAGGAAAGACGAATTCAGAAGGAAAAAGAGTTTGGAAAATAGTTGGACATTAGGAATCAAGAAAAGAGTTATCAATTTTAGAAAGTGATCAACCTACAGTTGAGGATTACCATTCTTCTTCAAGTGATTTTGAATCAGGTAATATTTATATAGAATTGAATTCTCCAACTATAGAGGGTCCTTCATTTGTGTCTGATAACTGTGCTTTGCTTCTATATCCCTATATTCCACGAAACATATTCTTTATAGGACATTCATATTTAAAATTATACTCCTGTGTTCCAAATATCACTTGTCCCTCGTCATTCTGTTTCTCCTGTAATATCACCCCCTCAAGCCAATATGAGCCAACCTCCACCTACACCTCTCTTTATGTTGTCAACACTTTTGGACCTATAGATTTTAGAGGTATGGCTGGATATCCAAATATGGTGCCACAAGATGTTAGAAATAGACTACCTAAATTTCAAGGAAATAATGCTATCACCGATGATCAACATTTAAATTTTTTTAACAATATGTTGGAAGATTTTGAGATTGAATTTGAGGATTTGTATATAAAACTTTTATTCATACTCTTAAGGAGGATGCACGTGACTGGTGTAAGTATTTTCCAGATAAATCAATAGAGTCATGGATAGAAATGAACAATGCTTTTAGATTGCAATATGGGGATAAGATAGATCCTAGGTTTCTTTTATCTAAATTTTAAAATATTAATAAGAATCCTAATGAATCTGTTCATGACTTCAATACAAGGTTCAATAAGACCCTGAATAGGCTACCTATAATCTTGAGGCCAAGAAATGTTTCTTGCCTCATAAAATACTTTGATGCTTTTGACAAGAAGGTTGCCTATTATTTAAGGGACAAAAAACCAAGAAATTTTAGGTAGGCCTTCACCATGGCTTTACAGATTGAAAACAATATCAAATTAGTTGGTAAGCCTCCCAAGAGGGAAGGTATCAAGTTGATTGATCCGGATAAGCCTTAGTCAAGTAAGTCTCGTGGATCTAGAAGAGGTCAAAAACATTGGATGAAGCTATTAAGGAAATGTACTATAAATTGGCGGAGAAAATAAGGGGATTGGAAAAGGTTCCCAAGATCAACACAAGCCACAAGGTCAAGAAATATTTGTAAATCTTCCCGAGGTGATCATAGATTAGATGAAAGTGGTAAAGGGCTGTGGGATCGTGAAATGGACAGCCCCAACCTCGGAAAAGAGATTGGTGCCTGATCCTTTAGCCGCAGGAGTTCTTTACTATGGAAGAGGTTCATGATATGGAGTGGTGAGATAGATGTCTCTTGCCCCATTCCCCATGTGAAGAAGAAAAAGAATTTGAGGAAGCTGATGATGATGAGACAGTTATGATGTATACATGATGGATTGCTCTACAAGTTCACAAAGTGAGGGGGCAACCTCAATCGAGCCGATAAGCGCTAGAAGCTATTCTTTGAATTCTTGGATTGAATTCACCAAGTATTACCTCTTCCTCCAACTCATACTTTTGAAATTTATATGGTACAAGGTTTGAGTCTCCTAATAAAGATTTTGAGTACTTAAGGGCATTAATGATTAAAAAGTATGATAGAGTAATTGCGAAGTTGCCTAAGAAAAGAAATACAATACCGGGAGTAAGGTTTTCAAAGGGTTAGGGCCTTAGGAAAAACCAAATATTTCGAGTCTTACCAATATCCCTAAGGAAACCCCTAACAAGAATGCATCCGGCAAAGGCTTTGTCACCCCAAATAAATTTTTGTTCCTCCCCATTCTCAGACCGTGTGAAAAATCCCATGCCATCAGATGAATTTGTAAACCTTCCTTCTAATACTGCCTTACCCAAATATGTTCTTTGTGACATAACCCAAATCTTGAGTCAAATCAAGATTACTGTTCCTATTGTTGAATTGATTAGAATCCTGAGCATAAGAAGAGGACGTTTGATTATTTGGGGCTTAAGGAAGAAAATTTCACTCAGAGTAAAAATGTAAACAATGTAGAGGTTCCTCCTTCCATTACAAAATTAGGAAAACAACAAGCATTGGAGGAATTGGGTGAACCACTTGATGTTTATTTGGGAACTTCTCTAGTTGATTCTCAGCTGAATGTGGATCCATTTTTTACTACTCTAATTATTAAACATAGGTTGTTACATAATTGCATGTTTGACTCGGGAGCTTCATGTAATGTAATGCCTCTTAAGGTCATGAATGAGTTGAATATCAAAGTAACAATAGCTTATGGGAAATGTACTACCATGGATTCAAGAGAGATGCCAATAGTTGAATGTGTCAAAGGCTTAGTAGTGCATTAGCAGCAGTATCCAGGAAAGTACTTAACCCCGAATGTAGTAATTATGGATTGTCCTGTTAAATGGGGAATGTTATTATCCGGAAATCAAGAAGCTAGTGCATGGAAGTGTGGAAATAAACATGTCTTATGCCACTATAACAATTAAGGGCAGCCTTGTGAAGTTATATGTTGAGAAAAAAATGTTACATCTCATTGAGGACCACAGACAATGCTTCTTATGAAGTATTATACAGATGTCGATGTCGGTAGCTTCATGGGCCATGATGATTGAAAGGAGCATAAAATTGATGAGTGCAAGTCTCCCGAGTAGGTTGGTTCTCCTTGGAACTTGATGTTTAATGGGGTTTTTTCTAGATGCTGTAATGCTGTTTGGTATTGTCTTGATATCTCCAAGCCAAGAGGAGTTTAATTTTTCTTTTAAACTCAATTTTGAGTGCACAAACAACATTGTTGAGTATGAAGCACTACTCTTGGGTCTAAGGATTGCATGGAAATATGGTATTAGAGACATTATTGTTAAAGGAGATTCGAGTTGATAGTAAAACAAGTCGAGAAGTTGTATGTTACAAAGAATCAAAGAATTTGTTAGTATAGGCATGTAGTTTGGGACTTCATCAAAATGTTTGACTCTTTCAATATAATACATCATGATAGGAGCTATAATATTGTAGTAGACAAATTGGCAGTATTGGGATCAAAGTTTGAAAATTATACAACGTATCCCTATTGTGAATATGATGTTCAAATATTGACCAGGCCATCCGTCTCCACAATATCAAGCACTAGCAGTATTAGAAGATGATGCTTAGGTGCAAAGGTTTTTGCAAAATAGAGGTGAATTTTCCAATCAAAGTGTAGACTGGGAACCAAAGGTTTGTGCAGATGAAGGGAAAGAGACTTTATTTGGTAAGGACATTATTCAGTTGAATACTAATACTATTCCTAGAGAGTTGGTTACACTAGAATCAAATTTTGATAATGCTGAATGCATTTTCAACAGAGACATGTCATCCTATTGGTCTGAAAATCTATTGGATGGGTAATTCGTTGGGAAATAGACCAACAATGTGTAGGGAATAGCCCTCTTTGAGACAACAAAGTGAAAATGGTTTATTGCTAAGCTATCAAGCAAGAATCATGCAAATCTACACTATTATAACTTCAGGGGGGTTTGGGATTTCATCCCGGTAGAGGTAGTTCCAACAACAAACAGAAAGGTAGGAGAGAAGGAACGGAGGAGGGTAGATCGAAGGAAGAAAAGAAATGAATTCCAAGATAGAAAGGTCAGAGGGTTTATGCTTTGGGTTGGTAGTAAACAGAGCCAAACTTACTTGCATAAACAAATAAAGCAATTGATGAACATATGACAATATAAGGAATGAATCTAGTAGAATACAAACATAGATCTAACTTAAGAAATATTTGATGTAAATAACACACATATGGAGCACAAAGTCTGAATATGTATATTAATATTTCTTCTGTTATAAGAAAACACAAATTCTTTCTCTCCTCACTTCTCTTTTCATACAAAAATTGTCCACCTAGAATACAAGTATTATAGTATTTATATAAAGAGAGGAGGAAAGAAGAAAAATCAACCAACCACTTTACAAAATATCTTATAAGATATTTAAAAAATATATAAAAAGTCAAAAGTTTACTTTGGGCAAGTTTTGGATGGTAACATCCCATGGTGCAACATGGATGATGTCATCGTAAATGCCAACAAGCTTTTAAATATTTTACAAAAAGATAAAAGCATACAAAAGAGAAGACACTACTCCTCATAATCTCTTTGCTCAAACTCGGTGTCCCGCTTTTGATCGGGATAGTCGATGCAACACTCGAGCTCGATATTCCATAAACTTTCTGATCATCACTTGAAGTTCATCTTGATCTAGACCTTTGAAATGGTCGCCAATGACTTCGCAAGTTTCTTTCTCATTCTTGAGCTTTTCAGGTAATTTGGTGAAATCCTTGCATGCATCGATCAAGAATCCAATGAAATCATGGCAAGCCAAGAGGTTATTGATTAACTCTCAGTTGAAAGTGACCTCGATGCCAAACCTTGATGAAAATAGTCTAGAAGTGCTTTGGAATGTATCATTTTCTTGTCTCAATTCATACAATTCACTAAGCATCCCTGGAGACATTTTCATGCTCGTCTTCTCCATTTTGTATTTTGCACCCAGGGCTTCATCCTTGATTTTGTCAATTCTCACCAAGATATATTGCATCAGATCAACCTGGTAATCTAATACAATGAGAGATTTATTATGTTCCCATGGGTGATCAATGATGCCAACCTTTAATAGATCATTAGTTGAGCAGTTAGCCATTGCTTTGAATGTTTCATGTTGCAACTTAGCATTATCCAATTCCTCAGATAGGGAACCCGCTACTGCTTGTAGCTCCTTATTTACTTGATCTATATCTTGGTAGAGCACTATGAATTTCCCAATCATTTCATGACCATCTCTAAGGATTCACTCGATCTAGGATGATACTGCCGCACCTTGCTCACCAATCTTAATATATTCATTTATCTTTTCCTAGCGGGAGCTTGGATGGGTTCGGCGAATGTAACTACAGGAGCATTGCCCATATTATGTAATGCTTATAGGAGATGTTTGATTTTCTCTTTGAGTACTCTCTTCTCCTATTTTGATTCTTGCGCTTCTTATAGAGGGAATCTAAAGCTGATAAGGCTTACCCTTACAGGCTTTCAGATGAGGTTCCCATTGTGACTTGAGTCACTGTGAAGTCTGTGGGAGACAATCCTTCTTTTCCTTAGTGGGGTCCGGTTAAAAAATCCCCATGACTCTCTCCCCTGAAGTGCTTTTTGAAAAGCGAGTTATTGCTTTCTACTTCTTGGGTCCCTTCTTTGGAATGATAGAGAAGTCTATGGGTGTGATGGGAACCTTTCTCTTATGCTAACCTAGGTGGTCATAAATCTAGCTAGGACTTATGGGAGTGGGAGTAGAGGAAATAGAAGAAGAAATAGGAGTGAAAGGGGGAGCAACTATAGAGGACTCAGGAAAATGTGTTGAAACACTCGGTGGTGGAAGTGACAAAGATTCCAATGTATTGTTGCTTGTGGGGCCTGGAGTTACCACGGGATAAGAGAAGGCCATTGAAATGGAAGGGATCTACAATTGGATGGAGGGAATACTGGGTGACAAATCCGTAAGGGAGGAGAAGATGCAAGAGGTGGGAGATGGAAGGGAGAAAGGGAGAGGAGAAGACACATCCATAGGAATGGATACTTGAATGATAGGGGGAGGAGGAGGAGCAAAAGAAGGAATGGTGGATACCTCAGTAGTTGTAACTGTGATGACATCCTAGGTGGATGTATCTATCGAACATTTACTACTTCTTCTTTCCTAGAGACACCAAGTTGACCACCTGCTTCTCAGAAGTAGGAGGTATTTCAGGAGTTTTCTCATGTTATTTTCTTGATTCAACCTCTTTTCCTTTTCCTTTTCCTTTCAGCGGTTGGGCTGGTCTTGGAGGTGCTCTACTTGAAGGAGAAGTAGTGAAATCTACTCCGAGGTAGGTGAGACCATTCTATTTGCACCAATGTTCGAGCATGACTGCAACGTGGGTTTGACCCTTTCCTGTTCAAATGGTCTTAGGTGCCTTGGCTCTGTCAATCTTAGCGAATGGCCAGTCATCTCCTTCTATGTCAAGATAAACCTGATCAATCTCTCTATCGGTCTCTTGAAATATTTTGGAATGATGGTTATGCCATAGTGGACGATTTCCTCCGCAGAGCTACCAGAGTGATCCTTTCGCTTGATGTCTATCTCATGTGTTAGGTTGATCCAAATTTCCTCGATCTCGAGGACATGGATGGGATCAATTTTTTCCTTTGGGGGGAAACTCTGGCAGTCGAAGGTCGGCCTTCCTAGGAATTTTTGCTTTAGATTTAACAGCTCTAGTTCTGCTTACATTTGCCTCGCTTTACCAAGTGAGGGGCTAGGTGTACTAGCCAACTGTAAGGGGTAATGGAGTCCCTCCTTTCTTTTTTTTCATGCACTTTTCATGCTATGTAATTAGCTACCTTGATAGCTCTGGTAGGATTAGCTTTGGCCCTACAAACCTTGGAAGCTTAGTGGGTTCTCCTAGGAAATTCACAGATCTGAGGTATGTGAATGTGGGGAATTGTGTAAAAAATGTTCCCCATTTCTTCGTGGTAGTGATCACACTTGGGCTGGTCTGACCGTGTCTCATGTTCGGTCTCAACAGATAGATCACCTCATAGAAGAAGGTGTCATTGATCTTGGAGAACTGAGAGATACTAGCTTCGAGCCTTAGTTTTGGGTAGAACTCATATATCTTGACTTGGGGCCATACCCCATTCTGAGCTAACCCACGAAATCTCTTTCTGAAGCATAAACATATACAACATAGGAATTCATGTAGAACTACCCAATTGTTAGAACTTGTTGGAGTTGTTACGAGATGGTGTTGCTTATGATTTCGTCCCAGCCGAAGCATTGATCAAGAGCATTCTTGCTCATGGTCTCTAGATACCTCAGCATCCACTTGTGGAAGTAATGGGTGACAAGGAGCCTAAATACTCTATTGAGGAAGGTGATTGTATCACTTAACTCTTCATTGAATTCACTGTAATGGATGGTCAGTGGCCATCTACTCACAACCTTATTATTCTTTAGGTAGAGCTCATTAATCATTTGCATACATTTATCCTCATTTTCATCCCATGCTTTCTTGAAATCTTCTAGACTTATCACCATATACTGGTTGTTGTGATGAGGAATTCCCGGGATTATTTCAAAATGACGAGCAGTGAGGTTTATGATCACTTTGTGCTCTTTTTCCTTGACACATCTAGTGTCCTTTTTGTAGCATCGGGTAACTAGCATAATGAATTCATTTTTATAGCACTCACCTAAGCCTTGTTATAAAGTGCGATCCACTGCCTACCATTTTGTTCATCCATGGGCCACTACTAACATTTTTGGTTCTCACCCAGAAGTCATCCATGTCAATGTGACCTAGTTCGAGTCCCTGATGTCGAGACTGCACTCTGCATATGAGTCAGGCATACTGACCCTTTGATATTTGTACTTCATCTCTTTCTCTGACAGCTTAGCCTTAGCTTTGGCTTTGGTTGGATTCTTACTCGATGAAGACATAAGTAAGCTCAAGGATGGATGTTGTTTCTTTGAAAGAAGTATCAGTGAGGTCCAACACAGAAGATCCATGTCAACCGTCATGTTATTCATAATGAAAGATTGCAGAATGAAAAATGAGAAATTATAAGGCTTAGGGGTGCAAGGCACAATTTCTGATGGCTTGCGGGAGTTTAAAATGCTAGTTGCACTTCGGGAGATGTCGACATGAAATTTTTTTCCCTTAGTGTTGACATGATGGAAGTTGCGCCAAGTTTAGAAATGGTGCAATTTTATAAGGTGTTGTATGAAAAGTTTCGGCACCAAGGATGAAGCGTGGGGTGTGGTTTTGCAGTACACAACATAATATGTTGATGTTGAAGAAGTTGCACCTATGCCTTAGGAATAAACTTCTTTAGGTGGGCGTAGGAAAATTTTGTGTAACATGTGCTTAAAGTGCACCAAGGCACAATTTCAGGAGATGTTGCCTACAAGGTCAGTGTGCCAAAGGATTTAGCGTGGAGCGCTGATCTAGATCACATAACATATAATGTTGTTTTTGTTGAATTTGTGCCTGCACCTTTTAAGAAACTTGCTAAGTGTTTGTTTTAGTTACGCGCGGAAGGGCTCATGCTACATAGGTTTGAAGTGCACCACAGTGTGATTGTGGGAGGTGTAACATAAATGTAAATCGTGCCAAAGGTTTTAGCAATTAACAGCTTTGGGCCAAGTTCACTTGCTTTTCACATGGTTTTTCTCTCTTTTTGGTTTTAGATTTGATGGTAAGAGGGAGAAATGGGATTTGTAGTAGCAAGAAAATATAAAGGATAGTTTCTTCAGAGGTAGAGCCTCCCAGATTTGTAGATTTGGAAGGAGGGTAAAAGGGCTTTCAACTAGCTTGGAGATTGTAAATGTGCTATTCTTTTTAGATTTAATATTTTTACACAACAACCCTAATCACCTAATCACAACAAAAAAACCACAAGACAGGAGAGGATCCACTTACCCAGATATATAAAAGATGACGAATGATGTGGGATCCAAAAGCTCGAAAAATAGTATACGGGGGTGACAAGGATGGCTGACAGGCACAGAGAAAACACTTTTTCAATTTTCAATTCATGAAAATGACAGGTTTTGGGTGCCTAGTTATAGGAAAACTGGCATTTATTACTTCACCAACTTCCTTTAGTGTGACTTTGGGAGCCTCGACACAACGGAAAAGCACCTTGGCGCAAATGTATTAACATTAACATGACATTTCCAGCACCTTAGGTGCATATTTCTGGATGTCAACACAACATTTCCAACGCCGAAGGGTATTTAAAGGGGGCACAACTTTCTTGATGTCAACATGCAAATTTGTACACCCTATTTCAAAAGGGAACATTTTGAAATGTGTTGACACACAAAAAATGTACCTAAGGAAGAAGCTTAAAAAAGCTAAGTTCTGAGAAAACTTGATTTTTGAAAGGGAGTTTTGGGCCATTTCAAACGTTATCGAGACTTCCTTAGAGGTCAAAACAGAATTTTGGAATGGTTACCTACAAATTTCCCTTTTCAATTTTGTAGGATAACACAACCTTAAGAAAGGATAAACCTAGGAGAATATGGCTAGGCATAAACTCAAGCAGAGAATAAACTCAGGTCATATGTCCAATTGCTAAAAAGTACCGTACTCCTTGGCTTGGTCATATTCATAATTGAAAGCATATAGGAGGACCTTTTTCAACATAAAATACCCACGGAAACTAATACCAAGCCATTCAGGAAAAGACAGAGACCAATTAATCCTCTCCTTTCCTAAAAAGTGCAAGAAGAATTGAAAAAGTTAAGGGATGGAGGAATTATACAACCTACAAAGTACTCCTCATGGGTTGCAAACCCGGTACCTTTTAGAAAAAAGAATGGGGACATAAGGTTGTGTGTGTACTTTAGAAACTTAAATAAGGCATCAATCAAGGATAACTATCCTTTGCCAAATATGGATAACATGTTGTAGTTAGTTACAGGTTCCTAATTTTTATCTACTTTGGATGGTTTTTTTGGGTATAACCAGGTAGTTGTGAAGTAATCCGAAAGAATCAAAACTTCTTTCACTACACCATGGGGTACTTATATGTATGTAAGGATGTTGTTTGTCCTGATGAATGTTGGAGCTAGTTTTCAAAGAGCAATGGATGTAGCATTCTCAAGATATATAAATGACTTCATTATTGTGTATCAGGATGATGTGACAGTTTTTTCTAGGAAGAAAAGTGACCACCTGCAACATTTAGAAAAGATGTTGATAAGATGTAGGGAATATGGTATCTCACTAAACCCTAAAAAATGTAATTTTGGGGTTCAAAAGGCAAAGTTGCTTGGACACATTATGTCAAAATAAGGAGACATGATCGATCCTAAGAGAGTGGAAGCAATTAAAAAAGTTCCTATTCCAAGAACCAAAAAGGGAATTCAATCCTTTTTGGGCAGATAAATTTTATTTGGAGGTTCATTTCCAACATTAATGAATTCACTATCCTAATCACTAATATGTTGAATAAGGATCAAAGTATCAAATGGGAAAAAGCATCTATTCAAGCCATTACTATGATTAAGGAATCATTGAAGAATGCCTCTGTTTTAATAACTCTCGATTATAAGAAGGATTTCCAAATGTTTTCCTTTTCTTCAGAGAATACCATTGCATTTTCCTATTACAAAAGGATGATGAAGGAGCTGAAAGGCCAATTTATTTCTTTAGTAAAACACTATAGGGGGCAGAACTAAAGTATACTATCATGGAGAAATAGGCTTTTTCTTTGGTTAGAGCCACAAAAATCTTCAGGCCCTATGTTTTGATTTCTAAAGTCATTACTTATGTTCCCCATACCATGGTTAAGGATATCCTATCAGAGATGAAAATTTCAAGAAAAATATGCCAATGGGTAAATAAGTTGCAAGAATATGACATGGATATCCAAACTATAAAATTGGTTAGAGGTTTGGGCCCGGTAAAGCTTATGGCAGAGAGCAACCTACAAATAGTTGAGGTAAATGAATTTTAAGAAGAAAGGTTGAATATCCTTGAAAATTTGATAAATTCTAATGGTACAAGGATATTATTTTTTATCTCAAACATCTACAATGCCCTGAGTATTTAAGTAAGAATAAAAAAGAGAACTTAAGTTATCCTCCTAGAAATACATCATCACTGATTATGGGTTATCTTGGAAGAACCCTGAGGGAGTTCTTTTGAGATGTATCACTGAAGATGAAGCCCCAAAAATAATTGATGATTTCCATGGAGGAGTTTTTGGGGGAATTTTTCAGGAAGAGTCACAACTCATAAAATATTAAGGGTTGGTTACTGGTGGCCAACTCTTTTAAAGACACAACTCTGCTTTGGTAAGAAAGTGTGAGAGTTGTCAGTATTTTTTAGGAAGATTGAAAGCTTCAGGCTCCCTCCCTTTGTAGCCTATATCAATTGAAGCCCCATTTAAGTAGTGGGGAATGGAATTCATTCGTGAGATTTTAGATTCTTCAAGTACAGGCCACAATTAGATATTAGTGGCTACTGATTACTTCACCAAGTGGGTGGAGGAAATCCCCACCAAGAAAGAAACTCACCAAATTGTCATGGACTTCATTTTAAATCATATAATTTGCAGGTTTGGAGTACCTGCTAAGATAGTTGCTGACAATGCTATGAGCTTTTGAGCTAAACCTTTGATAACCACGTGTCATGAATATGGGATTAATTTAGCATATCCTTCCAATTACAATCCCCAACACAATGGACAAACAAAATCAAGTAATAAGAATATTTTGAAGATAATTAGGAGAACCTTGGAGTTAAACAAATGAAATTAGGGTGAGCAATTAAATTTTTCTATTTTAATTGATAGAATCACCGTTATTAAAAGCTACTTGGAAAAATCCCGTTTGACTTGGTATATTGAACTCAAGCCCTACTTCCCTACATATGCAATTATTTTCCTACCAATTTATCCAAGAATTAGAGGACCGGAGGTCAATTCCTATGATGCTCGTATAAATCAAATTGTGGAGTTGGATGAGAAGAGAAGTAATCCCACCAAATACATGTGAAGTTCGGGGAGAAATTAAAGAATCCATTTTATAAAAAGGTGAATCGAGAGATTTAAGTGTGGGAGATCTAGTGCTACTATGGGATAATAGACATGAGGATAAGGTAGAGAATGGAAATTTTGATGCATTATGGGTGGGTCCTTATTCTATTGACCTTCTTATTGGAGAGCACACCTTTTTCCTAAAATAATTAGATGGGCAATTGCTTGAGTTTACTTTTAATGGTGGGAACTTGAGTAATTTCCTTTATTGATTTCTCATAATCAAGAAGCACACCATTGTATAATGTATAGTCTTTTTGTTTTGTTTTGATTTCGTGTTTTTCTATTTTGGTTCATCCTGGTCCCCGGTGAGCATTTTTTGTTGGTTTCTCAGTTCATCTTGGGGGATTTGGTTATTATATTTTGCTCTCCAAGCTTCTTCTTTGACTTTTTTGCCCAATGAATTTTTGCACATGGTCTCATTGTTGTTTTGGCACTCGCAGGGAGTGCCCATCCCCATCGAGCCGATGTTGGTGCTCAATTTAATCTCACCCTGTTCATTCAAAAATGTCACATTCTGTATGGTTTTAAAGTTTTTTGTCTCCCTGTATGGATTCGTGAAATATTTTTCTCTCATTTGGTTTCCATGATTAGTCCTTTCCTTTGGTCAACGATCACATTGAGTCCATATATTATTTTCCGTTCCTTTGTCTATGAAAAAGAATTTGTAATTTGGGCGTAAATTTGGTTTTTTCCCCTTCGTTATGTTTTTCCACATTCATGTTTTCCCTGTCAAATTTTTGTCCCAACATCTATGGAAACATGGTACTTTCTGATTAGATGTGGCCCGAAGGGTCTTTTTGGTGAAATTTCCACTTTTGTCACATTTGTAAACAATATCAAATTGGCCCCGCAGCCCTGATAGCATCTAATTGGTTATTCAGAAAATATTAAGCGAGAAGGGAAAAATTTTTACTTTGACCCCGAAGATGGACACGTGGAAGTTTTTCAAGTTATAAGTGGGAGGGTGGGTCAGCGGAACATTTTGAAGTTTTTTTCCTCTTTGTACAAGGGAACAAAGTTATCAAATAACCCGCAACTCCGCTGGGATCCACATTAAAATTTACTAGCGGGAGGGTGGTCACCAGGGCATTTTTAAACTCTAAGGCCAACTTCAACTCAAAGTTTGTCCACATGGAGGGCCGACGCTCATCTAAGGATCTACCTCTAGGTCGTACCTTTGCAGTTGTCCCAAAGAGACACGTGGAGGCTTCCACTGGCTCTTGTCTATACTTCAACTTTCCAAGAAAATTTCTAAGGCATGGGACATGTGGAGGGCCCATGCCTATTTGGGGACCTACCCCTGTACTTTACTTTTAAAAGAGAGCCGAAGGGACACTTAGAGGTTTCCGTTTGATCCTACTCATACTTAGACTTTTCAATGGCTGAAGAAAGTTTCTCAGAACCTAGGCACATGGTGCCTTCCACTGGTCCCTAAATGTTTTCAATGAATTTACCAGGTTGAGACACGTGGTGAGGCCGTGCTTGTTTAGGGTCTCCGATTTTGGACACCATATCAAAAGTGTGCCAAACAGACACACGGAATCTTCTGCTAGATCCTTTTTATACTAAGACTTTTTTAAAGTCCAAAATGTAATTTTATTGGGCCCAGGGCACGTGGAGAGCCTGCGCTCATCTGAGGTCTTGCCTCTATACTTAATCTTTGAAGTTGCACCAAATGAACATGTGAAAGCTTCTAATGGTTACTCTTTGCACTTGGCTAACTCAAACTCGTAGTGCAGGTAATGTGGGATAATCCATGCATGGAAACTCATTTCTGAGAGGCATGAATGCAGGCATCCATGCAAGGGCACTTATTTCTCAAAGTGTATTCTGAAGGGTGAAGAGGATTTCTTGTCAAACCTAGCTATAAATATGAAAATGATAGGAAAGGGGATTTATCGAACAATAGAATAAAATAATTATTAGAAGAAATATCAAAAAGTTGGGGCATGTTATTCCAGCTTATGGTTGAGGGACCGAGAAATGTGATCAGTTCATGATTTTTCCACCGGAAGGATTGGGTGTAAATTTTTTAAACGTCACTTTTGAGACAAATTGGTAGCAAGAAAAGGATGCCTCAAATAGTCTTCTTTTTGGGGGAAATTTGGGATGAGTGATAGAGTGAATTGTATAAATGCAATGAGGATACTCTTGCAAAAGGTCGGGGGTTGAATTCTTCCGAGAGAATTTGAGAAATCCCATCTTCACGAGAGACCATCTTAGAAACCTATTAATCTCTTGTGTTTTAGATATGATCGTGTCAAGATGGTTGCAGAAGTGTACAACCATTGACAAGATCTAAGATTGTTCAAGAAACTTTCGCAAAGGATAAATCTAATAGATCTCAAATTAATTTGTGTTGATCTTTGGAAAAATTGTGTCTGCTCTTATTTCAAAATGTTTTCAAATGGTTTTGATGTTTCTCGTTGAAATCTTGTGTTTAAATTCCTCTGAATCACACAAGATCTCATCCCTGTGATAGTTTAGTGGCATTTGTTATTTCATTACGAGAAGATCCTTCATCATGTAATGAGATAAACAATTTAAAATCACTTTACTGTCATTTTGTTGATAAATATTATCTATAAGCCTTTGAGTGTATCTTAGGCATGAGGAACCAGGGACTTAATTTTTTAATTGAGTCTTTAGCTTGAGCCTTCGTGTTGAATTCTCAAATATTGTGTGAAACCGTGTAGATCTTGGGATCCATTGATGCACACCTTCCGTTGAAGGAATAGTTTGGCTATTCGAGGCATTCTGTCTCTGTTAGTCTTCCAATTGTTGTAAAGGTTATCAATGATCTGGTGAAATCAACTTCATCTTTATTAATCCACCAAAATTTTCAAATAACCATCAATCCTACCCGAAGCACCCTTGTTTGTGTTGGGTATTAACAAATGAACAAATTTTACTCCAAAATATACGGAAGCAAGCATGTTTTAAGTGTCTTTAGTAACCCAAACTTTTCTCAAAAAATATCCCTATCCTTTAGAAGTGATAACTCATGAGAGTTAAATTGTGGCATATTGATAATATTTTATCAAGGTTCCCCTGTAAATTGTGAAAATAAAGATATCTTCATGTCCTTCACTGATATATGTTACAAAACGGGACCTCTCACCCTAGTTGAAAGGCACGACCTAAAGAAGTGAGGATAAATGAAATTCACTTATATGGTGCTATCCATTTCTCCACCACCCGAGTGATAAAGAGCTAGTTGAATCCCTTCCCCGGCTACAAAATGACTTATGATTCATCTGTGCCTGAGTATCTTCTTAATTTTGTGATGTTGATCGGCTTCCATGGAGAATCAATTTGGATACCAACAAGCTATACCATTGGAGGTGATTACAGAGATACATAGCTCAGTTTTTTTCATGATGTTTAGTGTGTTAGAAGGTTAAGGCCAAGCATCACTACCAAACTGGCCTTATCTTTCCTCACGGGATACCATAATGGAAATGAGACACCATTTCCATGTATTTCATAGTTGGGTTACCGACATCAAGATACCACCACGACGCCATTATGATCACAAAGTGGATAAATTGATGAAATTGGCTCATTTTCTCTGGTGAACACCACCTACATAGCTAGTGTAGCGTAACAAGTATACCTTGATGAGATTGTTAGACTGAATGAGATCCAATGGAAGATAATTTGTGACCATAATACCTTGTACACTTCTCACTTTTGGAAAACCATACAACATGCTCTTGGGATGAATATCAACATCAATACAACTTATCTCCTTGAGATAGATTGATAGATAGAGTGGGTGAATCAGATATTCGAGGACATACTTAGGATGTACCTCATGGACCATCGAGTTAAGGTGATAGAAGTACCTATATTTTGTGAATTTTTCCTACAATAACGATTTTTAGAGTTTGATAGGCATGGATCCTCTTTAGTCACTATATGGCAAGGACTGCAAGACACCTCTTGCCGAGTTGGGACGAGATTTGAGGACAATGTTTCTCTTGGATCGGCGTTACTACAAGATACTATTAATGTAAATCAGTAGCACCCTTGGATGTTGTCTCGAATTTCTAGTTTGATAATAGACATCCAAAGGTGTGATTGCACACACATTGAATCTTTTCCCCAAGTGTGGGACTTGCAGAATTGGGAAAAGAATCTCTAGATTAGAGGTTGGTTCCTCAACTCCTCCGATAAGATTTATGCTTGAAAATTATAGAGGTTTAATACTAGATCCTACTCTAAATTCCAACGAGACGAGAGATAAAGGATGCAAAAGAAATAAAACTAAGACTAACAAGGTGATATTAACATTCACTTCTAAAAATTGACACAGATTAAAGAAATGAAAAAAATGTCATGCACAAATTGCTAAAATGTAATGGAAGATCAGAATGATGAAAACAACACAAGAAAAGGATTGAAACTCATTCACAGAGCTTGCATTGTCATTTCCAATTTTAAAATATCATGCATTACAACAACAAAGATGCAGAAAACATGTTGCGGTCCTAAACGAGGTTTGATATTTCCACAAAATCAATTTCTAGGGTAAAGGAGGGGTTTGCAAAACATAAAAATGTCCAACCCTTACAAATGAGCCAAATTTTGCTTTTTAACAATGAAAACCCGAGCTAGGAGAGAGAAACATGGGAAAATGGAAAGGAAACATCCAACCACCAATCAAATTCATCAAAACAACATGAGTACCCTACAAATTCCATTCCCCAAGATTTTCTACCATGTTGGAGGATAATGAAAGCCATACTTCATTAAAAATGGTGGTTGAAACATCGGTTCTGCTCTTTTCCCCATGCCAGAGGTGTTTTGCATTTTTCTCTCACCAAACTTCACCAAAAAACAAAATTGAATATCCCATCATGTAGAGAATTTCAATAGATTTCCAATGACACCAAAATCAAGGAAAACCAAGCTCTGGATACTAAGTTATGCCCTCTAAAGATTAGGGAAAATAGGATAAAAAATGGGTCAAGGGCCGAAACCCAAAATTTTCCCTCTTTTTTGAATTTGGGAAAATTTCCCAAAACATTCCACCCCCTACTACTCTGATGCCACATGGCACTTTCCAATTGGTCCATGGGCTTCATAAAATCTTCTTACACCTTTTTAAACTTTGGAAAATTTTCCAAAATTCTCTCACAAGCTCTGCCGCACCTACTACCATGTGTCATCCTCTTATTCACTGGCGGGCCTTCGCTTTCAATTTTTCCACCATCGCCGATCACTACCCCAAACAAGACACATGGCATATTTCTATTTACATGATCCTGAACTCAAAAATTTCCTTTCTCGCAGCCCCCCTTAGATTTTTTGCCAGCCACATGGACACGTGGCATGTTCTCGATTAGCTCGAGCCATCGGGGGCAAAGTTTATCTCATGCCTTTGCCATACTTTGGTGAAATGGAAAAATTCCTCCCATGCCCCTACCTCCCACCGCTCGTGGACATGTGGCATCTTTTTATTCGCTGGTGGGCCTTCGAGAAAAATGTTTCTTTTGTGTGCCCCACCGAGGACTTGAAATTTTTCTAACTTTCCCCACGCGCCTCGACCTCCGACCCCCCATGGACACGTGACCTCTTCCCATTGGCTAGCGGGCCTTTAGGCGATTTTTTATTATTTTTGTGCCCCACCATTCCTTGGTAAAAATTTATAACTCACCCCTAAGCTAACCCACCATTCCACCACCATGTGGCGAATTTTGATTGGTCTAAGGACCTTCTTTAGGGAAAATTTCCTCAAAAACTTCACTGAGCCATAACTTGCAAAATACAAGGAGTTAGAGGGAAAACTTTACCTTTCTCGGAAAGCCGAGAAGATTCTCTATCTCGATGAGGCCATTTCCAAAGAAATTTAAGTGTCTGAAAAAGTGAAAAATTTGACTGATACACAAGGAAGGAAGGAATGAAAGAGAGTTAGCCAAAAATGAGCAAGGGAATTTTTTTATAACAATTTTGGTGACTCAGAGGGGTCATCTACCTGCTGGATGAAGTTACTAGTTGCCTGAAACAATAAATTGGGCATGGAGTCATCAAATTAACTACTTGGTACTCCCAACTCATTAGAAAAATACTAGAAGGAAGATTGTGAGAGTAGAACATCACTTGATCGGAACATGGCATGCAAAAATGCATCCCTAGGACTACAAGCTTGTTCAAGGATGTGCTAAAGCACTTAGGGAAAAGTAAAACTAAGCTACAATAGAACAATGTGCACAAACACTTGGAGGAATGAAAATCTAAGCTAATATGTACAAGGTGGAAGTTTCCTTCTAGTAGCAATGCTTTAGATGGATTCCATTAACTAGAATCTGAGCTTATTCACCATTTAATGTAGACAATTAGAAGGCATTGTTATTATTACACTTTGTGACCATGTAGGGGCCACTCCAAATGGCATCAAACTTCTAATGCCTTCTAGGTTTTTCTCGGTCTACATCCCATTTCAATACTAGATCTCCAACTTGGAAATTTATAGCCTTATCTTTCCTATCAAAGGTTCTCTTGATCAAGGCTTGGTCCTTCTCCATTACTTGTTATCACCGAATCACAAAGACCCCCACGGATGTTGATCAGATTTCTAGTTTGATCACTCTAAGCATCCAAAGGTGATTGGATAACATGGGTACTATCTCCAAGTTGTGGGACTTGCTACTTGAGATAGACCTCCGTGAGAAAGCCTGGTTCTTGCTCCTAAACTACTCGCCACAATCTACTCTAATGCAGAGAAACTAGCTATTCTAACCTAAAATTCCAAGGGACCGAGAGAGAGAATGCATAAAATGAAATCCTACACTAAAGCGGTGATACACCGAGAAAAGGAGGGTGGGAGAGTAATCTCCAAATGTGTGAAATACAGAGGCAAAATGCACACTAGGAGAGGTGATGACAGTTCACCATAATCCAGCAAAATGCATTCACAGCAATATTCCAAGCACACACAATGATAATGGATTCTTACAAGAACATAATAAATAGACACAATATACTTGCAGAAAGATTAAAGGGGCAAGAAGAATGCAAGAAAAACACAGCAGGGGAAGATACATCCACAAACTTGTATTTTATTGCTTTCTGGTATGCACAATTCAGTCTATTACAAGATAAGGGCCTGGATCACCATGCAAGGAGTCCACTACAAGGGCCTGCAACACACTGGCTTCACAAAGCAATTTTGGCAGAGCTTTGCTACCCAAAACTCTCCTCTTTACAATAAGCCCAACACTCCAATTTATAGAAAAAATGAGAAGGAGAAGAGAAGAGAAAGTGGAAATCCCGAAATCTGTCCTTCAACCACCTGTAAGAGGCATTAAATTGAGTGGAATGGGTATACATTACTTGCAAAAGGCTCCCCATACTGTCCCATGTGCTGCAGCAGAGAAAGAATGATGACCATGCCTCTTAAATGCACTCCCAGCTACCAAATAAAACACTGTTCTGAACCCGGCCACGTTTTCTTAAAAATCTCAATCAGTTTCTGATCAAATCCGGAATTTCTTGATTGCTATGCATCGGGCTCGGAACCACGGTTCCAACGGTACCAATTTTGTGCGATTTCGTTGAGAAATGCAAAAGTTATGGCCTTCTCGAGTGCGCAGCGGCTATTTTGGGCTGGCGAGGCGTTTTCTTCATTTGACGGAAGGAGCATCTACCGATCGGAGCCAACACATTTCCTTTATTTAAATATATCTATCCTCATTAAAATTAAGAAATCCAGTTTTTGTGGCGTAGAGGACGTCGTGCTCGTTCCAGAAAGTCCAATTTTATCAAAATCGGAGCTCGGAGTCAAAAGTTATGGCCGTTTGAAGTTCCACGGGTCAAATGTTGACTTTTCTCCTCTGCCTTCGGCCATTTCGGCTTTTCGCGTCCCACGCGTCCCTTTGTCCCATTTGGTTTTGGTGCTGAAATTTCCCATTTCGGCCGATCCACCGGTTCACAGTATTTTTTTGGCCAAGCGCCCCATTTGCTTTTGGACTGTCCGGGACAAATTACCTTGCCTTGGCGATTCGCGCTTTTTGTCCCAACTGTCCCGGGACAAAAGTTCTTATTTCGGCCGGTTCGCCCGGTTCGCGTACTTTTGACCCGCGCGTCCCAGACTTTTTCGGGCTGCCTTGACTCATTTCGCCCGGTTCGGCCGGTTCGCGTACTCTTGTCCCGCTTGTCCCAAAGGCGACCCTCTCAGCAGTTAGTCGATTTTTTCTCTGTCGAACCGGAATTTTTCCTTGTTGTGTTTCGATCGCTTGTGCTGATTTCGCCCGGTTCAGCCGGTTCGCGCTTTTCTGTCCCAAACGTCCCAGAGGCGACCTTGAGCGGGACTTAGCCAATTTTCACGATTTTTCCTGGATCAACCTATTTGCCTTCTGCAACCCTTTTTTTTTTTTGCATTTTCTCAGAACTTACTCTCTTCCTCTTGGACAGGGGAGTTAGACAAATATGAGGGGACCCTAGAAACATGACTTTTCGCCCTGAATCAATATAATTGCTTGCATGTTATCAAAATTACCTTGGGGTGAATTTTGGATAACATTACTCAAAGCCGCATGTTATCTCGATTTCTTGAGCTCCATCAATTTTGCATATCTAACTTCCATGGGTTCAAACTCCAACAACTCCAATTGCTTCATGCATTCCAATGTTGGCAACTCAAGTGACATGGGCAAGATTGCCTCTCTTTCATAAACAAGTCTGAATGGAGAGTTACATGTGGATCTCTTGGGAGTTATCCTATCACCCACAAGGTTGATTTTAATTTAGTATGCCAAGTTCTTTGATTTTCATCAAGAGTCCTTAATAAATTTCTTGTTGGTAGATCGAGCTTGGCCATTACCTTGAGGGTAATATTTTGATGAAGTGCTCGAGATAAATCCCATTTTAATAGCCCATTCGATTACCTTTGATCCTATGAATGCCAAAGCATTATCTAATATTATAGTGGTAGGTATACCAAATATGGTTGCTATCCCCTCATAGAAGTCTAGAATGCTAGATTCATTTACCTCTTTGAGTGCCACCGCCTCAATCCATTTAGTGAAATAATATGTTGTTGTTAGAATCCACTTATGTCCTTGGCTTGAGTTTGGGTTAATGAATCCAATGAAGTCCAAACCCCATTGCATGAATGGCTGCTAATCTTTCTTTGCCTGTGAAGAATGCATAATTTTGCACCTCTTGATCCATGCATAAATCCTTTGAACACCTTGGGCCAATAATAGCCAGCCTTTATAATCTTAAGGGCTATCACTCTTGGAAAAAATGATGCCCAGCTGATCCACCATGGAACTCTTCTAGCATTCTATTAATTTGGTTTGTCCCAATGCATCTCAAAGACAGACTCCATGTACATCCTTCTTAAACAAAACACCATAAACAAGTGCATATGGGACATCCTGCAATCCGAACTGTCTTCTCTTGGTTTTTTTCATATCTAGAGGGCATAGGCCTATTAATAGGAAGTGCATTATGTCTTGGGTTTAGGAAGGAGTGAGGACACCATCATTTTCCTCTTGAATGGTTTTTAATTCTTGGTTGTCTTGCAACACGGAAACAACATCCCTCTCATTGCTTGCTTCCATTGATTTTCTCAAGACCAATGCTCACATAATCTCTTTCCTTGGACTAGCTTGGTGACTTTGATCTCAATTTCATACTCCATGACACGAGTAATCCACCCTCCACACGTTTTTCATTTAGTTTTTTGTTGAGGAGGAAGTCCTTAACTCCCATATGAGAAACCAACAGTTGAACCTTGTTGTTTGAAACTAGATGCTTAAATTTATTCAAGCTCCTAATCACTGCAAGAACATGCTTCTCAATGAAATAATACCTCACCTCAAAGTCCTCCAAGATTTGCCTAAAGAAGGCAATTGGCTTCTCTACGCTTTCTTTGTTCTCGCTATACTAAAATTACAGAAATTATATCATCACCTCCAAATGCATAAAGGATAAAATCCTTAGAGAAATCTGGGTTAATGAGAGTTGGAGCTTGTGAGATTGCCTCAAAACTTTTCTTACCTTCAGCTGTCCATTTGAAAGCCATGTTTTTCTTCAACATCATAGTTATTGGCTTGAAAAGGGATGTAAAATATGGAACAAATCTCCAAACAAAATTGATTCTTCCCAAGAAACTTTGAAGGGCCTTCTTGTGACTTGGTAATAATGGCAATGCCCTTATTGCTTCAACCCTCTCTCGGATTAATTTCCAATCCTTCTTTGGAAACAATGTGGCCTAGAAGCTTTCTTTAATGAGCTATAAAATACATTTTTTGGGATTCAAGGATACCCCAAATCTTATACATCTTTGAAACACTTGTCTCAATGAAAGAGATGATCTGCTTTGTACTTTTAGAAAATACATCAATATCATCTAAGTATATCAACACTATCTTTTTGATCAATCCTTTGAATTCCATATCCATTTCCTTTGGAAGGTAGTTCCAGGTGTTGGAATGTCCAAATGGAATTTTTCTATATGCATAAGTCCCCCATTTGGTGGTGAAGGCTATTTTGAACCGATCATCTTCCTTTACCATGATCTGATTATACCCTGAATAACCTTCTAGCAATGAAAACCTCTCAGATCGAACAATAACTTGCAAAATCTGCTCCATAGAAGGAAGTGGGTAATGATCCTTGTGGGATGCTCTATTCAAATCTTTGAAGTCTACACACAATCTGATTTCTCTACTCTTCTTTCTAACTGGAACCAAGTTTGCTACCCACCTTGAATGTTTGATGCGAAATATGATACTTTCCTCTATTAACTTATTCAATTCTTTCTTCATGAGAGGCTCCATGTGTGGATTGACTGGCCTTTGTTTTTGCCTGATAGGTTTAGCACTTAGATCCAATTCAATTGTGTGCTGAGATAGCTTGGGATTGAAACCTCTCAAGTCTTTATAGCTCCAAGAAAATACATTTGGGAACTCTTGGAAAAGTTGCATGAACTCATATATTTCTTGCTCGATTGCCACTTTACCAACTTGAAGTGATTTTCCTTCTCCAAATGAGATGGGCATTGAATCTTCTCCCTTGACTTGGATATTTGATTTATCCTTCCTAAATTGATCATTAGGATTAAATATGGACTCCAAAGTGACAAGTCCCTTTGGCAGTTTGTTGGTTCTCAGCTGTACCACTTGATCACCATACTGTTGTTCTAATTTTTCCTGATTTTTGGCTAATAACTTGGCTTCTTCTTGTAAGAAATTGATGATTTGTTGGTCACTCTCAAAGCCTTGCCAACTTACATTATTATCTGGGACTGATGACCTTACAATCTGTTGGTCGTCAAATAGGACTTTTAAGAAGAGCAACAGTCAGGGGACAAGAAGTCCCTCTTCCTTAATGGGAGAGGTTCCCTTATTCAGAAACGAACCTATTTACAAATGTACAAGACATTATTTGTTGGTTAAACTTGGATATTACGAAAGTGTTTTCTATGAAGATCATCAATTACAAAAGGACTGAGGAAATGAGAGTACGGGAAAGAGCAGAAGGGCAACATGCAGAATTATAGATATCAGAGTAATTCTTTATGTATGCGAAAGTCACAGTGAATTGAAACAAGATCATTTGCATCGGATAAATAAGATGGAATTCAAAGACACAAAGTTCTGTAAATAACATCTGCTAGAACACAAAGTTTCTTAACATAACACAGACTCATTAATCAAGGACACAAAGTTCCTTCTTGGTTATACAAGATCACCGTGCTTGCAAAGTCGAAGAGTATGCAATCGGCAAGACTAATGAACTTGAGACAAATGATCTTCACAAAGAAAATAAATGAAAGCTTAGGAGTAATAGAGATCAGATAGACAAAGAATGGAAAGTCCTTCTGTATTGATTTCTTTATGATCTATTTACACTTTCAGAAAATATGCCAAATTCTTCCTCCTTTTAGAATGGCATAAAGAAGGCCATTATATAGCTTACAAATCAGTTACCCTTCATAACCGCTTCTTTAACCAAGAACAGTTAAGGACCGCCAATTGCAATACCTTAACTTCTTACGAAGGAAAACGGAAAAGAATGGGGAAGAAGACAGGCGGCCATCGAGAGGGACCCACCGACTTCAGAATCCACTGCTTGAATTTCCTTAACGCCTCAGCTATGTCTCTGCCACGAGGGACTGACGTGTTGGCCATTGGTGAGTCCGTAATCATAGACATTTCTCCATCTCTTTATCAAACTCGACATGAGTATGATAATCTTTATTTAACTTCTCCAACGCCAGATTGAAGAGAGCATATTTCCTTTGTTTTCTCTTTGGAGATTGAGCTTTCCTTGAATAGATTATCTTTGACATAAGATCTGAATTGAGCTTTAATTTGTTGCAAGAACGGCACACACCGTAAGTTTCATCTTGAAGATGACAATGAATATCCTTGAAAACCGATATAACTAGCATCTTGAAAGCTTCACCTTTCTACCAAGCTGCTCTTTAGTTCTCCCAAATCCTACTCCAAACTTTGATCTTCCATATTGATAGCAACTAGGAGGACGAATCAATAAACCAGTGCTCGGAAAGGAATTTCGAGAGGAGCGGACACGCGCGAGTTTTTCAAATTGCAAGGGTTCGAGCAAGGGTAGCATGGAAACAATGTAAGAATTGCAAAGGTGGTTTGCTCGTTACATAGCCGTTGAGGAGAGAGAAGGGTGATCAATGAGCATTTAATGCATACCCACCAATTTGAATAAGCAGGATATTCAGGTAGAGCGGCAAAAACTGGTACGAATGACACTTGGTTCACTTGGGACATGTGAGACGCGAATGCACGAAACACGTGGCTCGGCCGATTCGGGTGAAATAGGGAGAAGACACACAAATGCATTTTGGGACATTTGGGATTTAAACGCCAAGTACGCGATTCGGTGTTTCGGCCGAAAATAGAAGAAAAGGCCCATTTGAACTTGGGACATTTGGAACATGAAAGAGCGAAGTACGTGGTTCGAGGATTTCGGCCGATTGGGAACATAGCGCACTTTTGAACTTGGGGCATGATTGGGACGAAAAGCTCGATGGGCCCGAAATGGAACAACTTCTGGATTTCGCCGATCCGGAATGTGAGCGTACTTGAACTTGGGACACGCGGGACAAAAATGTCCGAAGCCCGAAATACATACAAAATGACCCAAAACTGCAGACTTTTCTCAATTTCACGACTTCGGTACATTAGAGAAAACACTTAAACTCAAAATTTTGAAATTTTTACTTTCATCAGAGCAGGGAATTTTGAGTGGACAACAGCTGGCTCCTTCTGGGATGACTTGGCATAAATTCAAGGAATGAGACAAGGCAAGAACTTAGACAAACTCAGGGAAGCAGACCAGTACCTTATCCATTGGGCAACGGAGTCAAAAACAGACCAATACAGAGGACAACACACCAAAACAAAAAGGAAAGAAAAGCAAAAACGCTGTACAGAATATACAAGGGACTCCCTAATCACCTAGGACTTGAACAACTTGAGATACTACCCACTATAAGGAAGTGGGAGAGAAGAACCATCCATGTAATCAAGATAAAAGGAATTCTCACCAGCAAAGTGTCTGATCTTGAAAGGTCCGAGCCATAGGGAATCAAACTTTCCATGGCTGCCACGAGGTTCATGTCTTTTGTCCCATAACAGCACGGTGTCTCCAACTTGGAAATCTCTGAACCTAGCTTTCTTGTCAAACAGGACCTTTACCTTCTGCTGGTGAATAGATATCCTATCAGCAACCATCAATCTGTCCTCATTCAGTTTGTGCAGGTACATAATTCTCTTGTCCAAAGCATCTCTGAAACTAGTATCTTCAATGGCCTTCATTAGGTGCAAGGCTGGTAGTTCCACTGTCACTGGCAATTGAGCTTCTACTCCATATACCACTTGAAAAGGAGACATTCCAATAGCTCTCTTTGGTGTAATCCTATCTGCCCAAAGAGCATCATAGAGCTTCTTGTGCCAGTTTCGTTGAGACTCATTGACCAACTTCCTTATGATAGTCACCAGATTTTTGTTAGTGGATTCTACTTGCCCATTTCCTGGGGTAATAATCGAAGAATGAGCCGAGGAGATGCCATACCCATGGCAAAATCCATTATCTCGAGTTGAAGAGAAATTCAAAGCATTATACATTACAATCTTATTAGGTACACCATACCTTACCAAGATGTTATCTTTAATGAAGCTACACACCACTTCAGAAGTAGTACTCTTGATTGGAATAGCTTCCACCCATTTGGTGAAATAGTCAGTGGCAGTTAGCACATGAGTGTGACCAGCACTAGAAGCAGGATTAAGTGTACCAATGAAGTCCAAACCCCACTGTTGAAATGGTTCCTCAATCACAACTGGCTTGAGAGGCAAAGAAGCCAATTTAGGTCTTCCCACAAAAGTCTGACAAGCCTCACATTTATCAACCCACTTGGATGCATCTCTGAACAAGGAAGGCCGGAGTATCCTCAACGGAGTATCTTATTAGCTGTAACCATTGATGAATAGTGCCCTCCACATGCCTGATCATGAAAAGATGAGAGCAACTTTCTCTGTTGTTCCTTGTCCACACACTTCAAAAATCTCCCATCTAACCCATGCTTGAACAAAGCATTTTCCCACAATACATATTGCACTGACCTCAATTTAACAGTCCTCTTTTCTTTAGCAGTTAAATGAGAGGGGCATTCCCCATAGGTGAGAAAATGGGTGATGTCAACATACCATTCATCAACTGAGCTAAGGAACAAAATGGTAGGAATGTCAGCTTTCTCCTCCAGCAACTCATGTTTAGCTCCTTCAGCAATGAGCTCACAAAGGCCTTTTCCACGAACCAGCTTGGTCGGTTTGATGTCAATGTCATACTCTTGGACCTTAGCAACCCAGTTCCCTCTCTTGGATCCAAATTCTTGTTGTGTGAGAATTGACTTAACAGTTGTATCTGGAACCAACACCATGGAGTGAGAGTTGAGGATATAAAAACGAAACTGCTTAACAGCTTTGACCACTGCAAAAGCATGCTTCTCCATCATGGTGTATTTCAACTCATGATCTTTCAGAATATAGCTCATGAACGCAATTGGGAGTTCATGCTCATTAGAGTCTTCTTGAGTTAAGACAGCAGCCAAGGTATTATCTGTAGCATAGCAATAGATGATGAAATCTTTGCTGAAATCAGGACAGGCTAAAACAGGAGTTTTAGCAATAGCTCTCTTGATACCTTCAAAGGATTCCTTTCCTTCAGAAGACCAACCAAATGTTTGCTTCCCTTTCATCATCTGAGAAATATTCAAAGTTAACTCTGCAAAATCAGGGATGAATCTTCTCAAGAAATTTATCTTACCAAAGAAGGAGTGCACGCCCTTTTTGCTGGTTGGGAGAGGAATTTGTTGGATGGCTTGAACTCGTTCAGGATCAATCTTAATACCATCCTTGGAAACGATGTGCCCTAATAACTTTCCCTCAGTGACACAAAAGACAGATTTTTAGGGTTTAGAGAGATCCCATGCTCTCTGCATCTCGGCGAATCGTCTCTAGGTGATCAAAATGATCCACTCTTGTCTTGGAAAAACACTGGCAGTCAGTCATCAATATATATGACAATACACTTCCCTTTCAAGCTTCCAAAAGCTAGATCCATGGCTCTCTAAAAGTGGCACCAATTAATGAGCCCAAAAGGCATCCTCTTGTAGGCAAAGGTACCCCAAGGAGTAGTGAAAGCTTTCTTGTTGATCTACAGTGTCAACCTCTACTTGAATGTATCCCGAGAATCCATCGAGCATGGATAACATTTCAGACCACATGGCAGAATCGCTTGCAAGACCTAATCCATCATAGGAAAAGGATAATTATCTTTCAAAGACGCTGATTCAAGTTCCTGAAATCAACACGAGATGCGGATCTCACCATTTTTCTTCCTAGCGACAGCACAATATTTGCAATCCATGTTGAATGGTGAATGGGAAAAATGATTTTAGTCTTCAACAACTTCTGAATTTCTGAAAGATGGTGTCATCTATTTTGGGATTATCTTGCCTCTGCATTTACGCTTAAAAGGTTTAATTCTGGTTTGAGAGGAATCGAGTGTTGCATATCTTTTGGTTTGAAAGCTTTCAAATCTTCATAAGAATAAGCAAGAACATCCTTATACCTCCTTAGAAGATCAATTGCTTTTCTCCTCTCATCTCTGTGCAAAATTTTCCAATATTCACTAGCTTAGGGTCATTAGAATTCCAAATATTGATTTTGTCATACTCACTGATTCTTTGAGGTCCATGAAGCTCTAGACTTCACATACCTGTCATGTTTATCAAACAGTTCCTCTAAGCTTACCAATCCTTTAGGAATCTTATTCCCCTTGAGTTTAATGCACCCTTCCTGACTTGTTTCTTCCCCTTGGGTGACTGCTTTGTCAAAGGGCACACTCTCATGAGGTAGGTTGTCACTTCCCTCAAAATACAACTGTTCGAAATTACCCTTGAGTTCCAGGAAGGAAAGCAAATGTTGATCATCATTGAAAACCTGCCAGTTATTGGTGTTATCAGGTACGTTGGGTCGATGGATCATCTCAATGGTGAACTTGTCTTGAGAGAAATCAGGATGAGGAATCAGTAGCGACCACGAGACAACTAGTGAATCATCCTGCTGTTCTTTTCCCTAGTCTTGCTTGATAGAGAAAGGATCAAGGAATTCAATGGAATCCCAAACCTGATTCCGTTAATGTTTCACCTTCCATTTTTACTTGAAAAAGGTTTCGACTGCTTTTACAATCAATTCGCATCACCACGAGCGAAGATTCTTTACACCTTGTTCTTTGGCCACTTGCAATCCGAGAATGAGAGCCTCGTATTCTACTATGTTATTAGTATTCTCAAACTGCAACTTAAATGAAAAGGGGTGTAGGCTTCCTTCAGGTGACACCAGCAGGACACCGGCTCCGGAACCAGCTGAGGAACAACTTCCATCAAACTCTAAAATCCAAACCCCATTAGGATCTTTAGGAGACACTTTGGGGGGTCGGATTTCATCAGGGGACATAATCATGTAGTTACCATGCCCCATATCCTCGTAGAGTATTTGTGCTCTAGGATCATCCGTTTTCTGCACAATATACTCAGACTGCTTCTCAGGCAGCAACTTCTTCATTTGTCCATTGACAGGCATGAGTGCATGTGACCAGTCCATTTGGATTTCCCCACCCACGTCCTTACAGAAGTTCCTACTTAGCAACATCCCGTATGAAGGGGGAATATCTACCACTAAGATGGTAGCCAACACTTTCTTCTCGGGCAAAGCAGCAAAAGCTACTTGTGCATCTTTAATTCTCCCACTGGGGCACTTCTTTACTCTCCATGGAGTAACAGGATCCATAGGTGCGTGTGAGGTTAGGCCTAAAGCATGAGCTACTTTAGCAGGCATCACATTATCTGAGGCTCCGGAATCTATGACACAACCACTCGAGCCTATAACCAGCTATAAGAAGTGTTACATAAAAAGGCTTGATTTTGTCATAAGGTGAGGTGACAGCAGCTACCAGACTAGGCTGTGGTGCAGAAGGAGGAGTGGGCAAAAGGCCTTTAGAGGTGGTCTTAGAGTGGGAATTGACAAAGTGGATCATTTTGGCAAAAGCTTTGGGATGGGTTTGATAGTACTCAGCTTCTGAGATTTGGACCTTGGTCTTTTTCAGGTGATCAACAATATCAAAGGATCCAGAAGTGGACGGGCCATCATCATTTGAACTTATAGGCTTATCAACTTTAGGAGAAAAAGAAGAAGCAACTTTGGTAGCAGGATTGATAGGACTCACCTTTGGTGTAGATGAAGTAGGGATAGGAGATCCTCTTTTTGCAATCACGGGAATAGTTGTCGACTGCTCCTTAGATTTCTTGATAGGCTGTGTCACTTTCTCCCTCTGATTTGTCATTCTCGAGTCATGACAGTGAATGATTCACTATTCATGTCTGCTACCACTTCATCATAATCATCTCCATCATCAATGCCCTCAGTGGTGAAGAAATTTACTCGAGATCCCTCAAGTTCGTCTGCTTCGTCATCAACTTCTCTCGCAAACTCTTCGCAAGCTTCGTTATCTTCATCATCATCTGGTTCTTCCACCTCGCAGGTCGCATTGACAGGGACTTTAACAGGAGGTCCTTCAAGTGCTAATCTTGTTTGAGAAGCAGGCAAATGATTTCTGGGCTGAAAATTTCTCCTTGGAACGTCTGCATAAGGAGCATGCTGAGCCAATTGTTTCTTTATAGCAATAAGATCATTTGCAAGTTTCTGAACTAATGGATCAGTATTAGGTCCAGGGGTGGAAGAGGAAGAAGCAATAGACTTAGATTTGGGAGGGTCTCTTCTCGACTTCCCGACATAATCAAGTCATCCTCGATACTAACAAATGAGAGTTTGATCCTCGACCAATGTTGCGAGATTATCCCTTCGTAGTGCATAACTAACTTTGGGCGATTGAGCATTTAGGAAGAAACATTTTGAATTTGATCAACAGTCGGGTAGGTCATGCGGGATTTTATTGATCAATTTGTTGAACCAGCCACAAATTCTCTCATGGGCTCTTGTGAATCTTTCTTTATCTAAGAGATTTGGGCTAAAGAGGCATGTACATCTTCTACGGCTTGAAACGGTTTTCAACCGAGTTCTCATTGTGTCCCGATCGGTGATAGCGCCGGTACCGAAAGTGGTAGAACCAATCAGCAGCATTATCTTGTAACATCTCAATGAACAGACCTTATGGAGACATCTTCATATTCAACTCCAAGAACTCCACATGCAACAACGAAGGCTGCGATGTGTTCATTAGGATGCACTTTGCCATCGCCTTTGAATTTAGGAAATTTCTTCCGGTTACCTCTGGGTAACTCATGCAAAGGCTGAGTAAGGGCCAGGGGCCCGACACGATGACCCCATGGTAATGGCGCCGCCATTCTTGGAAAAATGGCTTGGAGAGGGACTGCAACACCAACAAGAATCAAAGCTTGAAGGTTAGGGCTAGCTAGCTCTGAAGAAAAACACCCGTGGGAATTCTGTCTTGAGCAGGTGGAGTGCTTGTCGAACGAGTCCTTCTATTTCTTGTTGAAGGGAAAGGAAAACCCTACTGCTCCAAAAGCTGAAACTGAGAATCTTCAACACCAAGGGCCCTCCTCCCTCAAGTAAAACGCGGAGTCGCCAAATCAAAGGATGATCGGAAAATTACAGAACTGGAATATGATTTTCCCCAACGGAGTCGCCAAAAATTGTTGGTCGTCAGATAGGATTTTTAAGAAGAGTAACAGTCAGGGACAAGAAGTCCCTCCTCTTTAATGGGAGAGGTTCCCTTATTCAAAAGCGAACCTATTTACAAATGTACAAGACATGATTTGTTGGTTAAACTTGGATATTACGAAAGTTTTTCTATGAAGATCATCAATAACAAAAGGACTGAGGAAATGAGAGTATGGGAAAGAGCGAGAAGGGCAACATGTAGAATTATAGATATCGAGTAATTCTTTATGTATGCGAAAGTCACAGTGAATTGAAACAAGATCATTAGCATCAGATAAATAAGATGGAATTCAAAGACACAAAGTTCTGTAAATAACATCTGCTAGAACACAAATTTTCTTAACATAACATAGACTCATTAATCAAGGACACAAAGTTTCTTCTTGGTTATACAAGATGACCGTGCTCACGCAAAGTCGAAGAGTATGCAATCGGCAAGACTAATGAACTTGAGAAAAATGATCTTCACAAAGAAAATAAATGAAAGCTTAGGAGTAACAGAGATCGGATAGACAAAGAATGGAAAGTCCTTCACGTATTGATTTCTTTATGATCTATTTACACTTTTCGAAAATATGCCAAATTCTTCCCCTTTTAGAATGGCGTAAAGAAGGCCATTATATAGCTTACAAATCGGTTACCCTTCAGTAACCGCTTCTTTAACAAGAACAATTAAGGACCGCCAATCGCAATACCTTAACTTCTTAGAAGGAAAACGGAAAAGAAAGGGAAGAAGAGAAAAGAATGGGAAGAAGACAGAAGGCCACCATCGAGAGGGGCCCACCGACTTCGAATCCACGCTTGAATTTCCTTAACGCCTCCGCTATGTCTCTGCCCACGAGGGACCGACGTGTTGTCCGTTGATCGAGTCCGTAATCCAAGACATTTCTCCATCTCATTATCAAACTCGACATGAGTATGATAATCTTTATTTGCTTCTCCAACGGCAGATTGAAGAGAGTAGATTTCCTTCATTTTCTCTTTGGAGATTGAGCTTTCCTTGAATAGATTATCTTTGACATAAGCTCAGAATTGAGCTTTAATTTCTTGCAAGGAACGGGACACACCAGAAGTTTCATCTTGAAGATGACAATGAATATCCTTGAAAACCCGATATAACCAAAGCGTCTTGAAAGCTTCGCCTTTACTTAACTGTTCTTTAGTTCTCCCAAAGCCTACTCCAAAACTTTGATCTTCCATATTGATAGCAACTAGGAGAATAGAACCGCAATCCAGGCTCGAAAGGAATTTCAGAGGGAGGGGACACGCGCAGGTTTTCAAATTGCAAGGGTTCGAGCAAGGGTAGCATGGAAACAATGTAAGAATTATAAAGGTGGCTTGCTCGTTACATAGCCGTTGAGGAGAGAGAGAGGGTGATCAATGCGCATTTAATGCATACCCACCAATTTGAATAATAGCGGGATATTCGGTAGAGCGGCGGCAAAATCCGGGTACGAATGACACTTGGTTCACTTGGGACATGTGAGACGTGAATGCGCAAAAACACGCGCAGCTCAGCCGATTTGGGCGAAACAGGGAGAAGATGCACAAATGCATTTTGGGACATTTGGGACGAAAACACGTGAAGTACGCGGTTTGGGTGTTTCGGCCGAAAATGGAACAAAATGCCCGTTTGAACTTGGGACATTTGGAACATGAAAGAGTGAAGTACGCGGTTCAAGGATTTTGGCCGATCAGGGAACATAGCGCACTTTTTTGAACTTGGGGCACAAATGGGACGAAAAGCTCTGACGGGCCCGAAAATGGAACAACTTCAGGGATTTTGGTCGATTGGGGAACAGAGCGTACTTTGGAACTTGGGACACGCGGGACAAAAATGTCCGATAGGCCCAAAATACATACAAAATGACCCAAAACTACGACTTTTCTCAATTTCACGACTTCGGTACATTAGAGAAAACACTTAAACTCAAAATTTTGAAATTTTTACTTTCATCAGAGCAGGGAATTTTGAGTGGACAACACAATCACATGAATGTTTGGCTATACTTTATCTTCCTTGATACTTTCAACAACATCAAAGGCTGCCCCAACTACTACAAGCCTCTCAGTAGCTTGGTTTTCTTTCCTATGGATGGAATTGATGCCAAATCCCTCAAAATCCTCAATGAGGTCCCACACCCTATTCTTATAACACTTGAGTAGGTCATTTTTGGCAGCATGTTGCCCTTTAACTTGATTAATAATTAGCTCACTATCACCAAAGACTTGTAAGTTTTTTATACCTCTCTTTCTTGACCAATGCAATCCTTGTATCAAAGCTTCATATTCAGCAGTGTTGTTAGAACATGCAAACTGAAATCTAAAAGTTGAATAATAATTAATTCCTTGAGGTGAAACAAGCATGGCTCCCTCTCCAACACCTTGTCTACTTCTTGATCCATCAAAGAACAACTGCCATACCTCATTGTAATCTTTATGGTCTGGCTTGGTGATGCTAGGAATAGTCTGATTTTCTTCATGTATGCAATAGCATCATAGTTCAGATTCCTCTATTTCCTTGTAGGGATCAAAAACATGTACCTTGCTTGCCCATTCATGAAGATTTAAATTTGGGATGCTTCCAACTTTGGTGTCAGCTTCATCTATGTTTGGATAATCTTCTTGATCAAATGCTAAATAGTTGGCATTGATTAGGCTTGGAGTATGATTCTTAATGTGAAAGTTTGTAATAGGTTTAAACCATATTGTGGCCTTAGTTCCATACCTGGTCCATAACAACATGTGTGACCAATCAATAGATAAATAGCCTCCAATTCTAGCTATGAAATCCCTTGACAAACATAGGGCAAAAAGTGGTGGTAAATCTATCACTAACACATCTTGCAAATTAGTGACATTGGGGCATGCATGTAAAGTGAGGTTCAAATATTTAATTACCCCTACTGTTGTTACTACTGTCCCATCCAGTTCCACCACCCCTTTGGATATGATTTTATATTGGAGGCCCAACTGATCAACTATTTGCTTGGGCATTGCAAAACTACTTTCCCTTGAATCAATCATACAATTGTGTACTAGTTTATCCCCAATGATCAATGAAACATAAAATGGAGGGGGCTTCAAAACTTTACCTTGTTGTCCTCCATGATTCCCTTCAGGATGAGCAGCATTTGTGAGTACCTTCTCTTGCATATGAGCTTGTTGATTTGAAGTTGACCAATACTTCATGGCACCTTGTAGTAGATCCCTTGTAGTAGTTCATTTGAGGCATTAGAGGATGAAGTAGAAGCTTCATTTGAACTCGATTTCTAGGAGTGGGAATAGGAGCTAAAGTAGGTGCTTGACTAGTACTTGAGATTTCCAAGTTTAGATACAAGGGCATGGGAGGTCAGGAGCAAGTTTACCAGCTTGGATCTGTCATCACCAATCTGGCACTATGATAATTCTTCACCGGGAACTCCTCGTGCTATGCTTATTTACTAATGCACAACAATTAGTTTGGTGGATGTAATCTGAAACAAAACAACAACATAACACAAGAATACCATCGACTATGATAAGAGGGAATGATGACAAATCTAAAATATCAACGTAAATTATAATATTAACATGAAACTGTTACAATCTCACCCATGAGGTACTTCAAGTGTTATTGACTTCACTTGCCTTTCACCAAGACTATGGGAGAAACTTTACAATTACACCTCTTAATGGCTTCTTCAACACACCTTTAAACCGATGGCTTCCTTCGCACACTTCCTACAATATTTTCACTACTTCCTTCTATGCTAAATGAGGGGGTGGCCTCTCTATTTATAGAACTTATAAGCTTATCCATCTTATCTCTAAGATAGGATAAGAAATCCACTCGACGAATCATGTTCCATACCTTAACTCTTATCTCGTACATGTAAGCTTATCTCGTTAAGATAAGATAAACCTTATCATTTTACATGGGTTCCACATTTTTAGACTTTTTACAAATAAAATACACAAAATATATATGACCTCACTCCTTGTCTTTATTATCAATATAATATTTCTAATTCCTAATCATGTAGACCCTACTTCTCTAATTACCCAAACTTTGACATTTTAACATTACTGCACCATTTACGACAAATATTTACTTTTACAACATTCCTATTGTACTTTGATCTATTACCGCGTCGACGGCGTTGTTATCTTCTATCGACGCTACTACTAATTATACTTAACAACATCATATTCCTAATACATACATTAATGAAATAGAAATTACGGAAGAAAATTTTAGTGTCGACAGATCAAACAATTCTCACCCTAATGGAAATGTTATAAGCTGCAGGTATATTTGCACCTCCCATGGATTGGATTAACATAGAAATATTAGAATTTAAAGCTTTGAGATAGTATAAGAAAGCACCCTTAGCTATTGGCCTTACTGCCACTGGGATTCTATCCCATGTCATTTGAAATCTGAAATTGATTTTTGTCAACTACTCATTGGGAGCTCTCTTTATGGTTGTTAGTTGTTCTAGTAGAGACAAATTATCTCCCTTTTCTCTAAACTACTCATGGAGAGCTATGCATAACTGATTCAAATTTTGGATAGAGCCTCCCCAAGGCTTCTGAACCATTACAAGGCTTTCCCTTTAAATGAAGATGCCAACAATTTGTCAATAATTTTCATCTCAACAATCTCATGGATTGCACAAACATTAGCAATGTCTTTGACATGATCACCAAGAAAGGTCTGATTTTCCCCATAAAGTATGGGATGTTATTCAATGTTATAACTGGAACTCGATTTTGTGCATTGAGAGCAAGTGGGCTGCTGCCAAAGAAGTTGACATATGGGTTGTTTTGTTCCATTTTGATCGGCTTGAGAACTCTTGTTGATTGAGTGAAAGGTCTACCAGTGGAGGAGTTGATAGAGTTATATTTGGTGGAGATGGAGACCTTTGAATTATTCTTCCCCTATATTTATTCCTGGGGATAACTACAGATACTCATAAAATCCTTCTTCTTTGGCCATTGACCTTGTTTGGATCCTTCTCATGAATCTTCGACTTGGGTTGCACTAAACAAGTTGATTTTTCCTCTTTGGAGTCACCGGATGTGCAAATCAAGGCTCTTTTTAGCAAAAACTTGCAACAAATGCAAATCAATTTTTTTGTAATGAAGATGAATACCTCTAAGGTCCCACTGTGCATGCCAAAACTATTAGTGCAAATGAGCAGCACCCTGGATGTTGTCTCGCATTTCTATTTTGATAATAGACATCCAAAGCAGGTGTGATTGCACAACATTAAATATTTTCCCAAGTGTGGGACTTGCAGAATTGGGAAAATAATCTCCAGATTAGAGGTTGGTTCCTCAAATCTTCTGATTAGATGTATACTTGAAAATTTCAGAGGTTTAATACTAGATCCTACTCTAAATTCTAGGGAGACAGAGATAAAGGATGCAAAAGAAATAAAACTAAGACTAACGGGGGTGATACACCAAAGGAGTGGTGAACATTAACTTCAGTAAATTGACACACATTATATAAATGCGACAAACATCATGAAAAAATTGCTAAAATGTAATGGAAAATCATAATGAATCAAACAACACAAGAAAATGATTAAAACTCATTCACAGAGCTTGCATTGTCATTTCTAGTTTTAAAATATCATGCATTATAACAACAAAGAGGAAGAAAACATGTTGCAGTCATAAAAGAGGTCTGATATTTCCATAAAATAAATTTCTAGGGTAAAGGAGGGGTCTTCAAAACATAAGAAATGTCCAACCCTTACAAATGAGCCAAATTTGACTTTTTAACAATGAAAACCCAGATAAGAGAGAGAATCATGGGAAAATGGAAAGGAAACATCCAACCACCAACCAAATTCATCAAAACAGCATAGGTAAACTTAAAATTCTATTCCCCAAGATTTTTACCATGCTGGAGGAGAATGGAAGCCATACTTCATTTAAAATGGTGGTTGAAATGTCGGTTCTGCTCTTTTCCCCATGCCAGAGGTGTTTTCCATTTTTCTCTCACCAAAATTCAACAAAAAACAATTAAATATTTCATCAGGTACAGAATTTCAATACATTCCGCCCCCACGTGGCGCATTTTGATTGGTCTGCGGACCTTCCTAGGTAAAATTTCCCTCAAAAACTCCGTCGAGCCATAACTTGCAAAATACAAGGAGTTAGAGGGAAAACTTTACCTTTCTGGAAAGCTAAGAATATTTTCTATCTGATGAAGCCATTTCCAGAAAAATGAGCAAGGGACTTATTTTTTATAACAGATACAGAGCTGCAGGTTGTTATGATCCGATAGAGATTACAAGAGGATCAGGATAGAAAGAAGAAATATGTGGATCAGCGAGGATGGATCATAGTTTTGATGTGGGCATGAAGGTATTTCTTCTTATAAGGTTTCATAAGAGCCCTATCCATTATGAAAAAGGCTCTAATTTTGTTGGTAGATTTGTGGGTCCCTTTAAGATTTTGGAGCGTATCGATCCTTTGGCCTATCATCTAGCACTGCCACCCATATCATCTCACATCCATAATGTATTTCATATTTCTATACTTAGGAGGTACATTACAAACCATTCTCATGTATTATATTGAACCTCATTGTAGGTGTAGGATTAGGGGGAGGTGATGGTGGAGCCCATCTCGTATTTTAATGTGCGGGACCCGGGCCTTTGAGGTAGAGAGATCGATCAAGTTTCATGTTTAGTGGGATCGATACAATGAGACAAAATCTATGTGGGAGGATGCCATGCCTCCGAGAGCACATTTTCCACATTTGTTTCAGTTATTTCCGAGAGGAAGTTAAGTCTAAGGGGAGGGGATTTAGTGCACACTCTTTGAAAATTATATGATTATTATTCTACTCAATATAGATTAGAGTTATGGAATTTTATATCACATTTTAGATATTAATGAGATGGACATTGTTATTTTTTTTTTTAGTTAATTGATAGACAATATGCATGTTAGACTTATGACATGATTTACATGGTGGATTATGTGCATGTTTATATATATCAAATTATTGATTTCAACCTTATAGTATACTTGATGCATTTAATTCGATAGTTATATGATGTTAGATGATGTATTTGATGTCATGATCTTATTGCTAGTTGATAAATTAATGAAATTGAAATAATTGAAATTGTGAACAATGGAAAATTACTTGTTTTGAGATGGTTTAGTTACGATAATTGATTATATGTATATGCATGTATTTTTACTATTTCGATGTCATTAATATGGCCACGAGGCTAGAAATTTGTTTTTTAAAATTTTGCAGGTTTTTGCAACACAATAAACAAAAGGGGAATATGAGACCAATAGTGAAAGAATATGGATTATTGGCAACAGGTCACCATGGCAACATCTCGTATCATTTGTTTTATATTGTTGTTTTTGTTTAGAGGTCCACATTTTGTGGGGGGTGATCTCAAATGTAACCTTGGGTAAGTTGTGAATTGTCTTGTTGAATTTATTTAATTGTGAGTTATTGTATTTTATTAGTATGTGGAGTCACTTTTTTTAATTTTGTTTAGCACCCCTCTTATGTTAATTTTTAAAAGTGTTTAACTAATGCTAATTAGGATGTGAAAAAAGGTGGGAAATAAATATGAGTTGGTAGCCTTAATGTGTGTTGGTTTTGAATGATTTCATATTGTTTTGGGGTAGTGTGTACTCAATATTCCTTGTGAAATTCAGATTTTTACCTTCTAGGCTATTTTTGAGACTTATGGGACACACTAAGCTTGTCCTAGACCTCTTATAGCCACCCACCCACTTGGCATGTGATGTGAGTGACTTATTTTATGTTTTAATAAAGGAAAAGAGCAATTAATTTCACTTTTCTTACATGGGTATTTAATTTTATCCTTAAGGGGTGTGGGTTTGGGTTGAGTGTGTAAGGGGGTGGTCATTTCCCCAATCACCAATTTATTATAATTTGGGGTTTGGGTTTGACCTTGGTGATGTGGGATGGAGAAGAAATGATGTGGCATCCTACATTGAGCCACATCATCTCCCTCTCCCTATTTTCTATTTATTTCAATTTTTGTGTGGTTTTGGGGTTACTTGCTTTGTTTTTGCTCTCCCATTTTTGGTGGTGCTTTATTTTTAGAGTGCTTGTTGGAGTTGAATATTTCTTGAAATTTCTTGGGCTTGGAGAAATTTTGGAACTTGCTTGTGGAGTGGATTCTTGCTATGGCAAGGTAGGGTCTTCACCCTTGGTTTCTTCTCTTTCTTTGTGTGTTTATGTGTTGAATGAATGTGTTTTTGCTTGATGTTGTTGGGTAGTGAAATGGATTTAGGATGTGTATAAGAAAGTGAAATGGGGACAAATTTTATTTGGAGGCATACGAGTTTCTCTTGATTATTTAGGAGGGATTGGGTTGGATTCCCCACCTTGTTCTCATCTTGTTATTTTGTTTATTGTGGGAGACATAAGAGTTAGGGAGACATAAGAGTGAGGGAGGCATAAAAGATATTTTATTTTTTGGGAGGAATAAGATTGAGGGAGGCATAAGATATTTTGAGGTTTTGATGGAGTTTTGGAGGTTTTGAGGTGGGCAATCTTTATCGACACTAAAATTTTCCTCCGTAATTTCTATTTCATTAATGTATTTATTAGGAATATGATGTTGTTAAGTATAATTAGTAGTAGCGTCGAATGAAGATAATGGCACCGTCAAGATGGTGCCTCCAATAATGTGGAGTACAAAGAACATTCAAAGTACAATAGGAATGTTGTAAAAAGTAAATATTTGTCGTAAGTGGTCCGGTAATGTTAAAATGTCAAAGTTTGGGTAATTAGAGAAGTAGGGTCTACATGATTAGGAATTAGAAATATTATATTGGTAATAAAGACAAGGAGTGAGGTCATAAATATTTTGTGTATTTTATTTGTAAAAAGTCTAAAAATGTGGAACCCATGTAAAATGATAAGGTTTATCTTATCTTAACAGATAAGCTTACATGTACATATAAGAGTTAAGGTATGGAATATGATTCGTCAGAGTGGATTTCTTATCCTATCTTAGAGATAAGATGGATAAGCCTGGAAGTTCTATAAATAGAGAGGCCACCCCCCTCATTTAGCATAGAAGGAAGTAGTGAGAAATATTGTAGGAAGTGTGCGAAGGAAGCCATCAGTTTAAAGGTGTGTTGAAGAAGCCATTAAGAGGTGTAATTGTAAAGTTTCTCCCATAGTCTTGGTGAAAGGCAAGTGAAGTCAATAACACTTGAAGTACCTCATGGGTGAGATTGTAATAGTTTCATGTTAATATTATAATTTACTTTGATATTTCAGATTTGTCATCATTTCGTCTTATCATAGTCGATGGTATTCTTGTGTTATGTTGTTGTTTTGTTTCCAGATTACATCCACCAAACTAAAGGCTGTGCATTAGTAAATAATCATAGCATGAGGAGTTCCCAGTGAAGAATTATCATAGTTCCGGATTGGTGATGACAAGCACCTGACCCTTAGGAGGCACAAGGAAAATCCTCATATTCCTTTATCTACTTGTCTTGATTTTATAGCCAATGTTTTGGGAGGTTTATGTTTATAAAAAGAATTTTTGTGGCTATTTTCTTGTGTGAATGTTGTTTGAAATTAAATGTTGGAGTCTTATATTTTTTTCATTGGTTGTCAAATATTCCATATTGTTTCATTGTTGGGGCTCAGGGGCCAATGATGAAGTAGGCTTCCCTTCCTCATTGGAGAATTGGTTGGGTGGAGAGTGTTTCCTAGACCCCCATTTTTTGTTGTATGTTGATCTTGGGAAGAAGGTGGAGTGCAAATGATGAAGGCTTCTTGTGTATTTAGATAAAATAATAATGGACTCTCTTGTAAATATTTTACCATGTTGTCTCCATTGTGTATGGAGGGCTTGTAAACTTGTATTCTTAAAGTGAAGTTATTAGTTGCCTTGTGTATCAAAATTGTAGTATTATTCCTCCTTGTAATTGAAAGTAAAATCTTGAAAATCATTTCCTTACTTGTTGGAATGAGAGACTAATAGATTGTTAAGTTGAACGAAGATCCTTGAAAGGGATTGTGTATTATTTTATGTGGAAAAGGATTGAAATGTGAATGAAAAGAAAATAATTTTTTTATCAATTTAGTCGATTCATTGTCTTCAAAATGTGTGTTGTTATTAGTTTTAAAAGTATCGAGAAACCTTGTTATAAATTATCCGTTTGACATGGTAGAAACTTGCATCTTGTCTTGAAAGAAATAATTATTCTTGTTGTATTACAAGGAATACCTATGGTAGTAAATTATATTGTAGTTGTTTTCTAATTCTTGTATTTTTGAAAGAAAGGAAGAAGGTGTAGGTTCTTAAATTAGGTAAAAGAGTTCTTATCTTGCAAAAAAATACATTGAATAAGAGAGTTGTAAAAAAAAAAAGAAAATTTGATTATAACCCGTACATGTATAGGTGGGGTGTTTTAAATTTCTTGTTTGTTCTTGCCTTGACAAATAAATTGAATTAACCCTTTAAAACAAGTAAACCAAAGAGAAACATAAGAACCACTACTATTTTATACCTAGTTTTCATTATATTTGAACTTATCTATATATGAGTGTTTTAAAATTTTTATTAAGCTTATCATTATTGTTTCTTCAAAAAAGAAAAAATATTATAATTATCTTGATATTAATATTAATGCGTATTAGCATTGATATTCATATAAAGCACATTAAAATTAATATTAATATTAATATGTGTGTGTGTGTGTGTGTGTGTGTATTTACATATAAATATATAGTTATAAATTTAATAAAATAAATATAAATACAAAAAGAAAAAATCAAAACTTATATTCATGGGCCAAAGTTGCTAAGCCATGGTTGTGTGCATAGTGCGTGTATTGGGTTGGGGTATGGGGGAGGAGGGGGTCACCCCACCATATATTCATATGTATTGGGTTGGGGTATGGGGGGCGGGGTGGGGGTGGGGTCTTTGACCCCAAACTCTTAGCTTTAATTTTAATAAAATTCATAGTTTTTAATCGCCAATACATGATTACAAATCGGCCTAGCTCCTTTTTGCATCCTATGTAAAATCCATGATTGGTTTCCTTTATTTTTTGTAATAAATAAATTTATTTATATATATGTATACACACACACACACATACATGTATATTTATAATAATACCTTCATTTGTATTTCGAGTTTTATTAAAATGGGTATTTAGATAGAAATATAAATATATACACATATATATACATATGTCCTTATAATCCAGTGTATCTATACACCATTCAAACCAATTATTTAAAATGGGGAAAATTCCCATATGCCTAATATGGAAAATACAAAGAAAGAATATTGTAATAAATAATGAAATGCATACGCAAACCCTAAAAGAGGGTGTAAATGGAATCCCCAAAAAAAGATTATTTTTGTTCCTCCATGAGCTTGAGCTTTCCTCTCATGGCTTCTATTTCCTTCTCCTCCAATTTTTAAAATAAGAAAAGAACCAATAAGTCAAAAATAAAGGAGAAAAGAGATTTTCATAAGCATACTTAGGGTTATTTGGATCCCTGAATCTAAGGGCTCCAAATGAATCAACCTAATGGATGATATTCATCTACAAAAATTAGGTGAGAAGTTGGTGTGGTTATTTTTTAATTAAAATTCATGGGTAGACTTTATTTTGGGCCACTTAAGTGGTGTAGGGGGTGATTACTTTTACTTTTCTAACCCAAATGTTTTATTGTAGACTATTTATTTAATGCAAGCCTTGACCCCTTTGTTGGTGGAATAAAACTTTATTATTTAAATAACTAGACCACAATAATTTTGAAATTAATTTGATTGTGTATAACTAAGATTGAATTTAATTGTATTAAAACAAAAAGGGAGGGGAGTCTAAGCCTTGCTTTAAACTAATTAAATTATTAAATGGTATTGAGAAATTTTCTTAATTTATTTAAGAAGGAAGCTAAGGGGATTGTGGACCTCATTTGGAAATTAATAATATTAATTAAATGTAAATTTTAAAATGAGAAAGTGTTGACTATGAATTTTAACTTGATTTCACGAGTGGGTTCTACCAAAACAAATTAGTCCATAACTTTTCTAGTATGACCTATGTTTTTCTTGCATTTCATGCGGATAAAATTGTGGGCATTACATATTGCGTTTCCCTAAGCTCACTTTGCACTAGAGATCGACCCCTTTACATGCACTCTTTTTATACATGTCTCTTATTGGAATCACATTCCATTCTACCCTATTTTCTATGTTACTCTTTTCGCATAAATCATGGCTTGATTGACTAGGATTCACACTTGTTGAACTCCTTCCTTCACCTCACTCTCCTCACCTTTATCATGGATATGTATTCATTACAAATAATTATGGCCTTTGTGTCTTCCATTTTATAGCATTCGTTGCACACATTCCTCATTCTTCCCCACTCACAACCGGGTAGTATTGGATTGATTACATTAGTGGCACACTGGATCCCAATCATATTGATATTACATTTCCCATACCGTTTGGTTGCATCTCTATTTGTAATGACTCCATCTTAGGATATTATAAGAATCTATCTCATTTGTATGTGAACAATTTTCCTCAACCTCCTTTTACTCATGAATAATATGTAATGGGCATGTTCACATTACGCTACAAGGGTTATTTATATGATCAACCTCACACTATTGTTTACCTAGTCTATAATCTAGATCGTATCGGTTATAATCCTTATAGTGATGACCTCCTCGATGATTTTGCTTAATCCTTATTTACATCATGCACTTGGGGGAATCATGTTTTCTTCACCCCCATCCTAGCATCATACATTGTCTATTCTACTATCTCGCTCTAATCTTCATACTTAATCTTTTCCTAACATTTCCACATCATGATACACATTTGTATCATCTTTACCCTATGACACACTCTAGTTATATGGTTCATACATAAAGTTTGAGGGTATAAATGTAAAATTAACCTCAATGCATTCACTTTTCACGCTCTATGATTCAATATCTATCTTTCTAGGACATGTTCTCACATCATTACCCTATGATGCACTCTAGTTCAATGGTTCATAATTGAATACCGAAGGTTTAAATATTAATTTAACCTTACCACATTAAATTTTCATGCTTTATTCTTCATGATCTATCTATATAGCACACATTTTCAACATATTTTTGGATGATGCACTCTTTTTCTATAGTTAATTCTTGATTGTTAGAAGTCTTGTATAAATAAATCTCATCTCATACACATCCACTAGGGATCATGCTACTCCTTCTATATTCACATTAATGTTGCATATCATTCCATCACACTCATACACTACATATTGCATGTCTTAGTTGCACTTAATTTTACTTTCTTATACTACTTATATAATGCACTTTACTTAGTATGCTAGTTAGATACTTAGTATGTCATTATATTTATCATATACACATTCATGTTTACCTACTCATTAGTTTTGAATACTTATTTCTTGCAAGTTCATACACATTGCAATGATGTTATAAACTTTATCCTTTTCCAATCCCACCGAGGCTCCCTGGGCATCTAATTTTACTATTTTCATAAAGGTGCTATCAATTTATCATTTATTGTTTACGAGAAAGATACTTTCCATTCATACATACACGTCATGACATACTATTTATCTCTCTAACATGATAAAGGGTGCGTCATGTGTAGTATTTTCTCTCCAGACTATATGACACAATGGTTGTCTATATATTTTTTCTTGTCGGTGTTTGCTATCAGATGTCATTTTTGTGGGCTATGCCATATGTCTTATTTGATAACTATTTGTATGCTTTTGGCCTCTTCAGCCATGATTATCTTGTGACATTACAAGCGATGATGCATGTTTTAAATCTACTTTTAGTAGTTTTCTTTGTTTCATACTTTCTTGCTACATTTTCTTCTATTGCATGCTTTAGTACTTTATGTACTAACACATGTTACTAGCTAGTTTGTTTACATGTGCTTTGGTTTCTACAACACACATCGCATGCCCCATGTAGGCATAAAATTTAGCATAACACCAAGTCCTCTATTTTAGGCCACACTCCAAATGGTGTCTCATGAACCCAAATGAGGGGGCCATACATTGGGTGAAAATATCAACCCCGGAGAATCTCATATCTGCAATTTAGTTCAAGACACTACAAAATACACACGTGAAGAGAGTCAAAAATGGCTAGAAATCTTGCTTGGGTCATAGGGAAAACAAAAAAACCATCACCCAACATCGAGATACTAGCATCTAGGAATCTGTGTCCTCCCCGAGCACTAATGTCCTGACAAACACACAAAGTGAGGTTATCGATCAATATATTTCACGTAATCCTTCTTAGCATTTTTACACTAACAAGAACAATCCTCCAACAAAAGAATGCATGTAATCTCTTTTAATCGGTATAACTTGAAACTAATTGGGAACAAATCGGGATAATAGAGACAAATTAGGGACACACACCATATACAAAGTGGTGCTTATCGCTTAGATTCATCAAGGAGAGTAACACTAGATCTCTCTCCCAAACACATTCTCTTTAGTGTGAGATCATGGAAAATAATCACATTTGACATGATATCTCCCATAAAACTCCTTCTTAGATAGAGATCACCCAAAAAGCTTTTTAATAGCATGATATTGCCCTAAAAACTCACTCTACACAACATTTTTAGGACATTTTCTACCCTTTTAAACCTGTTGGTATCCAAATTTGTTCTCCTTTTCAAGCCAAACAACAACACAGATTGGGCATGGAGCTTAGAGATAGATCGATCATAGTGTTTGTCATTTTGTAGCCGGGCATGAGATCTACCTGGCCCTTTGTCACTCAGATTTGTGGAGAGATTTATAACACCTTCAAGAGTATTTGACCTGTCCTAACTATTTTAGGTTGTGCCTCTTCAACCAGGGTGAGAGGACCCTTAGTGTAACCTTTGTTTGATGAAGGAGATGGATATATCCTTAAGATTTGTCACTTCTAAAATATGGAGATATTTTCAACACAAGGCTAAGGTTACTAAATACATTAAGAAATCCTAATTTTTCTACATATTTTAGTGAATAGATTTTGTTCCTTTGTTGATATATAGGGAAAACAGGGGTAGCTTAGGATGGATTCATGGTTTTTGAATGATTTTAGTGGGAGATGAAGCAGGATAAAGTTGATTACACCAAATCTTTGAGGGACTTCACAAAAGTAAACAAATCAACAATAAAAAGCTTGAGAATAGTTAAGACGTTCCTTCAACTAGAAGGTGTTCTTCAATGGAGGCCCATATCAAGATGTTTTCACACAATATTTGAGACTCTACCATGAAGGCTCAAGTTTAAAAGACTCAATTATATACCAAGATCTCTAAATAATAATGCCTAAGGTACACCTAAAGAATTACAAACAATATTTATCAACAAATTATAGTGAATTGATTTTAAATTTGTTTATCTCATCACAAGATGAAGGCTCTTCTTGAAATGAAATTGCAAATACCACTAAAATGTCATAGGGACGAGATCCTGTGTGATTTCAAAAAGTTTTCAATGTAATATTTCAATAGGAATAAAAGAAACCATTTGCAGACATTTTAAAACAAAGCAGACACAAATTGCTAGAGATTGGACACAAATTAATTTCAAAATTGCTTAGATTCATCAAAGAGGAAAGCTTCCAAAGTAATCTCGTGCTCATCAATTGTTATACATCTACAATTAACTTGGCATGATATAAAATATAACATAGAAGAAAATAACAGGTTATCTCATATTGGTCTCTCATGAAGATGACTTTCTAAAAATTTTCTCTTAAGAATTCAACCTCCCGACCTTTTACAAGAGTATTCTCATTGCATTTATACATTTTTCTCACTCAATTTTCCCTCTGAAGGAGAATAATATTTGAGGGACCTTTTCTTGTTACCAATTTGTCTCAGAAAGTTACGTTTAACAAATTTGCATCCGAAAGCTGCCAAGTGGACCAATTATGATCTGATCACGTTTCTTGGGCCCTCGACTAATGACTAGGATGCCATGCGATAATTTTTTGGAAATTCTTCTAATCATTACAATTCTGTCATATGACAAAATCCCCTTTTTAATCATTTTCTGGAGGCTCTACACAACTGGATATGATAGGTAATCCTTTTTCCTCTCGAGGCAACACCTTTTTCATCTTTTGCACCTACAAATTTCATTATTTCATCCTTTTCACTTTCTTTCCTCTCGCAACTCTGTCTCACATCCACTTTCTCTAGTAATTCCCATTTTTGCAAGTGCTCGAGCAATTCCAACTTCCAAATATCAATCTTAATAATCCTTGAACTCACAAATTAAGTTCTAAATCCATTCAATGGGACTTTACAAATAGAAATGACAAGGAATTTCATCAAAAATGATGAAAAATAGTGCGTATTCACATCTCAGGGAGTCTTGGAGCAAAAGTGGTAGAGAAAAATACATAATACACAACAACCATTGATTATGCCCCTTTTCTACTTTATGTCATCACCATCCATGTGTTTCGTTGGTGCAATTATAAAGGAGAAGTACAGGGGTAAGTTTCCAAACATGCGTGGGCCTTCCACGTGCACTAGGCCCAAGAAAAAACACATTTTGGCCTTTAAAAAGTCTCACAGGTAAAAAGGAGCCACAGAGCCTCCACTTGTCTCAATGGCACACTTTGAGATAGTCCCCAAAAGAAAAGACCCCAAACATGTGCGGGATCACCACGTGTCTTAGTGTAGAAGATTTTGTTAAAAAAATTGAAGTTTCAGTTGAAGGTTCCATGTGTCTAGGGTGCGAGACATTTTTCTTTGGCTGTTGCAAATTCCAAGCAAAGGGAAGAGTGATCGGAAGCCTCCAAGTGTCCTCCTAGTGCTTATTTAAAATAAAACTTAGGATCCAGTCCCCAAACAGGTGCGGTCCCTCCATGTGTCCTAGGCATTTCAAAATTACTTTGAAAACTTTAAGTATAGAGTAGAGGAAGCCTCCACATGTCTCTTTATCACACTTGTTAAGGTGGGAGCCTCGAGGTAAATCCTCAAATGAACACATGCCCTCCACGTGTCCATGGTCCACCAAAATTGTACCGATCGCATGAAAAAGTTTTCTATGTTTGGGAAAGGTAGCACCGACCACCCACCTAGATAAGATTTGAGTTAGAAGCAAGCCTTAGAGTTTTGTAAGTGCCTCACCGAGCCGCATCTAACCAAAAAGGGCCCACGATTTCCAGATGCTGAGATATAAATTTAGCAGGGGAAAAGACACCCGTCAAACAAGAAATGAAGGAAAATCACCATTTGAGCTCCGAAATGAATCTTTCTTTTAAGACAGAGAATTTGGAAATGATATAAGGCCCAAATATGATCTCTTGAGATGCATCCAATCATGTTCCCATAGATATTTGAGACAAAATTGATAGGGACAAAAAAATGTGACTTTGGAAAATGGAAGAAAGGGAAAACCTGAGGTTTACACCCAAGTTACAGACTCTTTCGCATGGACAGAGGAATGAAGAAAAATTCTATATTTTAAGTGATCCTCGACCAAGGAAGGGACTAATCATGGAAACCAAATGAAGTACAGAGTCTTCAAGCATCAATACAGGGAGATAGAAAACATGACAGAGCCCGGAAACTAAATAATTTCAATAACAAATGGGGTGAGAATAATTTGAGCACCAACATCGGCTCCGACTTGGGGATGGGCACTCCCTATGAGTTCCACAAGAACAAATAGTATACAAAGTGCCAAAAACAAACCATTGGGCACTAGAGTCAAAGAATAAGCTTACAGAGTAGAGAAACCATAACCATCCTCCAAAAAATTAACTTTGAAACTAACAAAACTAGGTCACCGAGGACTAGAATGAACAAAGACTCCAATGTAGAATGAAAAAAAAGAACTATACACTTGTACAATAGAGTATACCTTGATTCTGAGAAATCAATCAAGGAAATGTTTCAAATGCCTACCATTAACAGGAAATTCAAGTAGTTCCCAGATAATTCTTTTAGGAAGAAGGTATTTTCACCAATTCGAATATCAATTAAATAAGGGCTCATTCACAATGCACTGAAATGTCGATGCTTTCCCTTATCTTCATGCCTGCTATCCCATAATAGCACAATATCCCCAATGCTGAAATCTTATAGAGTCACCTTCTTGTCAAATAACTTCTTCAACTTTTCTCTAAACTTTACATGCAGCTGATGGGATGCCCTTCGTTCTTCATCTAACTCAATACTTTGATTTATTTGAGAATCGTATGGACTAACTTCTTGATCTTCAATTTTTTGAAAAAACTTAAATGAAGACAATTGTAAATGAAGGGGCAGCAAAAGCCCGAGTTTCATATAACAAGTCATATGGGATCTTACCAATAGCTCTTTTTGATAATGATTTTGTCATCTCAAGCAAAAAAACTTCAATTTCTCACCCCACTTCTTTTGTTCAGCTCCAAGGTTCTTCTAATGACCTTCAACAATTTTTTGTTTTTGACTTAGCTTATCCATTTCCTTAGGGATTGTAGTTAGAAGCATATGTTAGATTGATTCCATACTCTTTACACATTGTCACCAAATATTTGGCTCTAAAACGCATGGCATTATCAGCAACAATATTAACTGGCACTCCAAATTTGCATATGATTTGATTCAACATGAATTCAATGATAACTTGGTGTGTTGCCTTCTTGGTGGGGATTGCTTCCACCCACTTAGTGAAATAATTAGTGGCTACAAGAATCCTTTTATGACCAGCACTGGAAGGATATAAAATCTCCCCAATGAAATCCATTCCCCATTTCTTAAATGGGGCTTCAACTTAGACATGCTACAAAGGAAGGGAGCTTGAAGCTTTCATTCTTCCAGAAAAGTGCTAGAAACTTTTACATTTCCTAACTACTAGAGTTGTATCCTTGAAGAGAGTTGGCCACCAATAACCAGCCCTCAAGATTTAATGTGTTGTAACTCTTCCTATAAAATGTCCCCATAAAATCCTACATGAAGATCAATAATTACCTTTGGGGCTTCATCCTTAGCAATGCATCTTAAGAGCACTCCCTCCGGGTTCTTCCAAGCTAACCCAAAATCAGTAATGACATATTTTTAAGAGGCTAACTTAAGAGCTTATTTATGATTTTTACTCAAATATTTAGGGTAGCATAGATGTCTGTGATAAAAGATTATATCCTTATGACGATTGTAGCTTACCAACTTTTCAAGGACATCCACCCTTTCTCCTTCTACTTCATTCACCTCAATAGTTTGCAATTTTCTCTCAACCATAAGCTTAGCTAGGCCCAAACCTCTTATCAATTTCATGGTTTGGATATCCATATCATATTCCTAAAACTTGTTTACCCATATACATCTTTTTCTTGAGACCTCCATCTCTGATAAGATGTCTTTCACCATGCTATGGGGAACATAAGCAAAAAATTTAGAGCACAAGATGTAGGGTCTGATAACCTTTATTGCTTTCACTAAGGAAAATTTTTACTTCTCCATGATGGTGTACTTCAACTCAGCTCCTTGCAATGCCTTATTGCAAAAGTCAATTGGTCTTCCAGCCCCTTCATCATCATTCTACAACAAAACAGATGTAATGGTGTTTTCTGAAGAAAAAGAGAACACTTCAAAAGGCTTCTTGTAATTTGGAGTTTCCAAACTAGGGGCATGCTTTAGTGCTTCCTTGATCCCATTGAAATCTTGAATGGAAGCTTCTTCCCATTTGATAACTTGGTCCTTCTTCAACATGCTAGTAATGGGGATTGTCAAATCAACAAAGTTAGACACAAATCTTATGATAAAGTTTATTTGTGCAAAGAAGGATTGAACTCCTTCTTAGTTCTTGGAATTGGAATAATTCTAATGGCTTCCACTATTTTGGGATCAATCATGACCCCTTCCTTTAATACAATGTGACCAAGTAGCTTTTCCTTTTACACTCCAAAATGGAACTTCTTGGGATTCAATAATATGCCATACTCTCTACACCTTTACAACATTATCTCCAAGTGTTGCAAGTGATCATCTCTTTTATTGAAAACATAGTTATATCATCTTAGTAAATAATAATGAAGTCATTAATATAACTAGCAAATGCTTCATCCATTACTCTTTGAAAAGATGCTCCAATTCATTAAGACAAAAGGCATCCTGACATAGACATAAGTTCCCAAAAGTGGTAAATGAAGTCTTTATTCTTTCTCGAATCCTTAAAAAAACTTGATTATAGCCAGAGAAACAATCTAGAGTGGATAAAAATTTAGAACCAGTTACCAATTGTAGCAGCATATTCTCCATGTTTGGCACAAGGTAATTATTTTTCAATGATGCTTTATTCAAGTTCCCAAGTCTACGCACAACCTTATATCACCATTCTTTTTTCTGACAGCACTAGGTTTGAAACCCAAGATGAGTACCTTGTGGGCTAAACAATCCCTCCATCCCTCAACTTCTTTAGTTCTTCTTACATCTTTAAAGAATGGAGTGGATTGATGGGCCTCTATTTTTTCCTGAAAGGATTGGCATTGGATTCATGAGGAATTTCATGTTGGAAACAATATTCCCTATATGCCTTCAACTCGAGAAAGACCAAGCTAGGAATTCTTCATACTTCTTTAGCAATTGGACATAAGACTACTTCTCTCCCTTGCTGAGATTGCTTCCTAACCAAATTTTATGTGGTTTTTCCTTTGTGCCCAGGTCATGCTCTTCCACATCTCTTGAAACCGACATACTCCTTTTAATAATGCAATCAACATTATCAAAGTTTGACGGAAGTTCCACCAAACCTCTAGGAATCATGTTTGTCTTTTTGTTGGATGATGTATTTTCCAAATAAATTTTCCTTTCCTTCAATAACACACACCATTGGTTCCCAATCTATATTTTGGTAAGCAAAATTGCCTTGGTTCTGCAGAAACTATTTCACTTGGACATCATCATCAAACACTTGCCAATTTTTAACGTTATCAAGGAAATATGGACTTGTTAGTATTTCAACATCATACTCACAAAATGGAGACACTGTGAAATTCCCAAATCTAGATCCTAGCACTGCTAACTTATCTGCAACAACATTAAACTTTCTATCATGGTGCACAGTATTAAAAGAGTCAAACATTTCAATCAAATCCTATACTATATTCCTGTATTATTTTCTAATTTTCTTGACAATCACTTATGAATCCCTTTGACAATGATATCCTTTATACCATATTTCCATGCAATTCTCAAGGCTAATAATAATGCTTCATATTCAGCAATGTTGTTAGTGCATTCACCGTTAAGTTTGAAAGAAAAGAAAAATATTCTTGGCCCGGAGAAATTAGAACAATGCCAGCACCAATCCCAAACTTGGAACAAGATCCATCGAATTAAAAGGTCCAAGGTAAACCTACTTGTTCAAGAAATTTACACTTTGATCAATCTTTTGCTCTTTTCCATCAAAGAAACCCCACAAAGTTATCATCATCTACATCAGCATACAACCCTTCATTAGAAGCATTATTGGGATCTTCCATGAGGTGCAACATCTTTTTATCTCCATATAGATTTACAAGGTTGCCTTCAATCGGAATGGTGGAAAAATACATATCCATCTCTAACACTTCCACTAACACTTGCAGCTCACTTTGTTGATAACAACATGCCCCATTTCACAGGGAAATCAATAATAACAACATCAAGTTTCATGTTCTTACCCAAATAAGATGCAATTTGTACCACCAAACCTTGTACACATCCTACAATAGGCACCTCTCTAGAATCCATCATGCAAAGACACTTATCATAAGTTGTTGTCACTTTAATGTTCAATTCATTCATGACTTCCAGAGGCATAACATCAGCAGATGCTCGAATCAAACATACAATTTGCAAAAGAGTCCTGCCTTTAATAATCAATGTTGTAAAAATGTAGATCAACATTTAATCGAGACTCAACCAAAGATGTTCCCAAGTAAACTTCGTGTGGTTCACCTATCTTCCAATGCTCGTGGTTTTTCTAGGTCCAGTAATGGTTGGAGAAGGAGTGTTTACATTATTCATATTTCTGCCTTGGGCATTCCTATCTTCCTCCAATCACAAATACCGAAAATCCCTTTTCTTGTGCTCGTGAATCCTAAGCGGCTTCAATGATTGGGATAGATATCTTGATCGGATGCAAGACTTGGGCAATGTCATAGGGAATGTATTTGGGAAAAGCATCATTTGGAGAAATATTGTCAAACTCATCAGATGGCACAAGATTTTTCATATATTTGGCATGGATGGGAACACCAGGCTTCTACTTGAGACAACAAGGCCTTTGCTAGATTCATCTTTCTTTGGAACCTCTTTTGGGACATTGGTGAGAACTAGGGTCTTTGGTTTAGCTTGAGGCCCTACCCCTTTGACATCTTTAGTTTTTGTGTTATACTCTTTTTCTTGGGAAAAACAACATTCATTAACAGTTGTTTATCCTCTTCTGATGGGATTCCTCAATCATGCTTCTTAATCATTAGAGCTCTTAGGTACTCAAAATAATTACTAGGAAGTTCAAATGATTGTACTATATCTATTTCTAAAGGATGAGAAGGAGGAAGAAGAGGTACCCAGCTTAATGCAAATCCCAAAAACTTGCAGCAATTCTTGCACTTATTACCTTAGTTGAAGTTATTCCTTGCTATGAGCTTGTAGATAATTCCACCATACATGCATCATCATCAGATTCTTCAACTTTCTGATCTATTTCATGTCATGGGTGGGGTAAGAATAATTTTTCACACCAATCCATTTGATTTGTCTCTTCAAAATAACAACTCTAGCATTTAGAGGATCGCACACTACTCTATTCTCCCTAGCTTGGGGTTGTCTACCTATCATCGGTCATTTACCTTTGTCATCAAACCTCCGATCATTTCTAAGATGATTTGTAAACCTATCTTATTCTTGTTTCCTATGCTGACCTTGAGAACCTTGTGTAATTCCTTTCCCTACCCCGGCTAGCTTATAAGAGGTTTCTTTGATGACTCCAACCAAAGTCTTTACAACTTCCTCAACATACACATCCTTACTTTATCGAGGCTTCTCGTGGTTGATTAGTTTAACACCTTCCCTCTTAGAGGTTTTCCAACTACTTTAATGTTGTTCTCAATTTGAGAGCCATGGTAAAGGCCTCTGTCTCAAAGTTCGAAGGTTCTTATCCTCAAATAGTAAGCAACTTTCACAAATGCATCCGAATACTTTATCGAAATGATTCATCGATGGCCTCAAATTAACAGCAAAGTCTTCTCAATGTTTTGTTAAATCTAGTATTGAAATCATGCACTCGATTCATTATGATTCTTTTTTATATTTTCAAACTATGATAAAAGAAACCTAGGGTCTGTTTTATCACCATACGACATTCTGAAATCATTCTTCATCTCTCGTCCCAAGAGTCAATGGAATTATATGGCAGAGATTTATACTAGTCCTTTGCATCTTCTTCTAGAGTATGGATAAACGACTTAATGTATACATCCTCAAATTCTATTTCGAATTCCTCCTTCATATTGACAAAGAGTTTCAAGTGTTGATCACTAGTGATTACATTATTTCCTTAAAACTTAGGCAATATGTTTCTTACATCTTATGGAACAATGTTTTGATAGCCACCATACCTCTAAAACTGATGGGACCAAAATTATTAACAAAAAATGGAGGTCTAGGTGGATGCTGAGCCATATTATTCTGAGGAGGTGATCTTATAGGAGAAATAAAATGTTGAGTGAGGGGTATTTGTGGTACATGGATGTAATTTTTAGAATGATTGTCCTCTAAAGGCTCATTTTCTTGGAAAATCTATTAGATGTGGAAATTTTAGGGACAAAATGAGATGTAAATATTTCAAACAAAAAGAAGGAACCTCTCCAGATGGAGAATTAAATTCAACAAAGAGACTACCCGATTCAAGAACTTGAGGAAGTGTTGCAATCTTGAATCACAGGTGATCGCCACCAATGGAGATCTCTTTTCTTGATGTTTGGTCTCCAAAGAACCTTCCAAATTATTCTTCCTTCTGAATTAGACTTTCCCTACTCCTGAAACAACCTTCTACTAGGGTCCTTGGTGAAGAAATATCTTCTTCCTTCTATCTTTGTAGATATTAATTATAAATCTTACTTGATATATGTTAAGACACCGGTATTTATAAAGAATTTAAACAAAGACAGAGTCACCAGTAAGGATTTTCACCTTAGTTCATGCAAATACACTATGAAAGTCCTATCAAATGTATTTCAATACCATATTCATGCAAATATTACAAGATATGATCTTATTTTACCCAAATTTATCAATGATGATACAAATCTTAGTGCAATTAAGTTCAGCACACTACAAAATACACACATGAAGAGAGTAAAAAAATGGCTCGAAATCTTTCTTGGGTCCTAGGGAAAACAAAAAAACTACTACCCAACATCAGATAGTAGTGTCTACGAATTTGTGTCCTCCCCTAAGCACTAATTTCCTATAGGAACACACAGTGAGGTTATCAGATCAATAGATTGCAAAGAAGCCTTCATAGCATTTTTACACTAATGCAAGAACAATCCTCCAACAAAATAATGCATGCAATCTCCTTCAATCGGTACAACTCAAACTAATTCGAACAAATCAAGGACACACCATATACAAAGTGGTGCTTATCAGTGAAATTCATAGAAGGAGAGTAACACTAGACCTCTCTTCCCAACACTTTCTCTTTGGTGTGAGATCACCAAAAATAAGCACATTTGGCATGAGATCTCCCATAAAACTCTCTCTTAGAATGAGATCACCTAAAAATATTTTTAATAGCATGATGTCACCCCAAAATATCACTCTACACAACATTTTCAGGACATTGTCTACTCTTTTAAACGCTTTTGGTATCCAAATTTGTTATCCTTTTCAAACCGAGAAGCAACACAATTGGACATGGAGCTTAGAGATAGATAAATCATTTTTGTGTCATTTTGTAGTCGGGATGAGATCTAATCGCCCTTTGTCACTTAGATTTGTGGAGAGATGGATAGCACCATCAAGAGGATTTGACCTGTCCTCACTACTTTAGGTTGTGCCTCTTCAACTAGGGTGAGAGGACTCTTGGGGTAACCTCTTTTTGATGAAGGAGATGGAGATATCCTTCTTTTGCAGAAATTTTATGTAGAAAACCATGGGAAAATACGGTGAATACTCCATAATTTAACTCTTAAGATTTTTCACTTCTAAAATATGGAGATATTTTCAACACACGACTAAGGTTACTAAAGACATTAAGAAATCCTGATTGTTCGGATATTTTAGTGAATAGATTTTGTTCCTTTGTTGATATAATGGGCTAATAGGGGTAGTTCAAGATGGATTCATGGTTGTTGAATGATTTTGGTGGAGATGAAGTAGGAAAAATTTGATTATACCATATCTTTGAGGGACTTCACAACAGTGGAAAACTCAACAACAGAAAGCTTCAGAATAGCTAAGACGTTCCTTCAACCAGAAGGTGTGCTTCAATGGAGGCCTAGATCAACACATTTTCACACAATATTTTAGACTCTAACATGAAGGCTCGAGTTTAAAATACTCAATGAAAAACAAAAATCTCTAATCAATCATGCCTAAGATACACCCAAAGACTTACAGACAATATTTATCAACAAATGACATTGAATTGATATTAAATTTGTTTATCTCATCACAAGATGAAGTATCTTCTTGAAATGAAATTGAAAATACCACTAAACTGTCAGATGGATGAGATACTGTGTGATTTCATAAATATTTCAATGTAATATTACAATAGGAACAAAAGAAACCATTTGCAGACATTCTGAAACAAAGTAGACACAAATTTATAGAGATTGGACACAAATTAATTTCAAAATTTCTTAGATTCATCAGCAAGGGAAAGCTTCTAGAGCAATCTCAGTTCTCGTCAATGGTTATCCATCTACAACCAACTTGACATGATAGAAAATCTAACACCGAAGAAACTAAAAGTTTATCTCGGATTGGACTCTCACAAAGACCACTTTTTCAAAATTTTCTCTTAGAATTCAACCTCGCGACCTTTTGTAAGTGTATTCTCATTGCATTTATACATTTTTATCACTTAATTTTCCCCTAAAAGAGAAGAATATAGGAGATACATTTGTTTATTACCAATTTTTCTTGAAAAGTGACCTTTAAAAAATTTACATCCGAAAGCTGCCACGTGGACCAATTGTGAACTGATCACATTTCTTGGGCCCTCAACTAATGACTAGGATTCCATGCCACAACTTTTTGGCAATCCTTCTAATCATTGTGATTATGGCATGTGATAAATCCCCCTTTTTAATTATTTTCTAGAAGCTCTACACACAGCAGATATGACATGTAATCCTTTTTTCTCTCGAGGTAACACATTTTTCATCTTTTACAACCGCAACTTTCATCATTTAATCCATTTCCCTTTCTTTCCTCTACAAATCTATCCCACATCCATCTTCTTGGGTAATTCCCATTTTTGCAAGTGCCCAATAAATTCCAAATTCTAAATATTGATCTTAACAATCCTTGGACTAACAAATTAAGTTATAAATCCATTCAATAACACTTTACTGGATAGAGAGAATAAGGAATTTCATCAAAAATGATGAAAAACAATGCTTATTCACATCTCCAAGAGTCTTGGAGTAAAAATGGTGGAAAAACAGATGCAATACACAAACAAGCATTGATTATACCCCTTTTCTACTTCATATAATAGTTGTCCATGTGTTTTCTTAGAGCAACTATAAAGGAGAAGTACAAGGGAAAGTTTCCAAATAAGCGTGGACCTTCCATGTGCCTTGGGTCCAAGAAAAACACATTTTGGACTTTGAAAAGTCTTATGTAAAAAGGAGCCATCGAATCCTCCACGCATTTCAATGGCACACTTTGAGATAGTCTCCAAAAGTAGAGACCACAAACAAGTGTGGGCTCACCACGTGTCTCGCCGGAAGAGTTTATTAAAAGAGTCAAGGTTCAGCGGAAGGCACCATGTGTTTAGGGTCCGAGAAATTTTTCTTTGGCCATTGAAAAGTCCAAGAAAATGGTAGAGTGAGCGGAAGCATCAAAGTGTCCTCCTGGAATTTATTCAAAATAAAACTTAGGGGCCGCTCTCTAAATAGATGCCCTCCTCTAAGTGTCCTAAGACTTTCAAAATTACTTTGAAAAGTTTAAGTATAGAGCGGAGCTGGTGGAAGCCTCCACATGTCTCTGTGTCGCAGTTGTTAAGGTGGGACCCTAAGGTAGATCCTAAAATGAGTGCCTACCCTCCACGTGTTCATGGTCCACCAAAACTATACTGGCTGCATGAAAAAAATTTCTAAGTATGGGCAAGGCAAATGAAAACCACCACGTGTCTCCCCTGGGACAACTCTAAGTCCAAACGAAAAGCAAATTTTGAGATGAGCGCTAGCCCTCCACATGGACAAGCTTTGAATTTGAAGTGAGCCTTAGAGTTTTTAAAGTTCCCCACCAATCCACATCCAACAAAAAAGGTCCACATTTCCACTGATGCTGAGATGTAAATTTGACGGAGGAAAATACACCACAAACCATAAAATGCAAGAAAATTGACATTTGAGCCTGGAAATGAATCTTTCTTACAAGACAAAGAATTTGGAAATGATATAAGGCCCAAATATGATCTTCCGAGCTGCATCCAATCATGTTTCCACACATATTTGGGACAAAAATGACAAGTACAACAAAACGTGATTGTGGAAAATGGAAGAAAAGGAAAAATCTGAGTTTTACGCCCAAGTTACAAACTCTTTCACATAGACAGAGGAACGAAAAACAATTTTTGATTTTAAGTGATCCTCGACCAAGGAAGGGACTGATCATGGCAACAAAATGGAGGATAGAGTCTTCAAGCATCAATATGGGGAGATTAAAAACATGAAAAATCCCGTAAAATGAATCATTTCAATGACAAATAGGGCGAGACTAATTTGAGCACCAAAAAAATGCTTTTACATCAAGTGCACACTTTCCTTTTACAAAATTTTACATACTTATGCACATTGTTCTAGGATTTATCATATAGAGGACTTTGACTTCATTCTTAGTATTATTTTTACATGTCTTCCCTTATAAGATGCATCCAATACAATCTCAACAACAGGTACAACACAACACATGCATACACCCCTAGGGCCAATTTCCTTCCCTAGTCTCCACACTTCATGTTGCATCATTCCATGCATCGTTTGTCCACTTGGAACACTTTTTTCCAAGCACTCTACATAGTCACAAGTCATGCATCTCTTATCTAGTTTATATTATCAAGTATTCACTCAACAACATAAAGTGGGGGAAAATTTAGACACAAAATCACTTAGTCGTGTCCATTTCTAGGTCGTAAAAGCATACTAATATTCATATAATTCGTAAGCAAGAAAACTAGTAATTGACGACTATATTTTCCCTCTTTGCTTTGTTTCTTATTTTATATTTGGTCTTGCACACCCTACAACCCAATAAAATTTAAACTAATTTATCTTTTATGGATTTAAACACTAGTGCCTAGGTGCTCTTTTCCCCTATAGGAACCATTGAACCTTTTTCCCCTTACTCCTTTTGGGATATTTTTCACTTATGGGTCAGCCATCAAGTTGTCATATATGAAATTAAAATAAGGGAATCATATGAATACATACTTATCTGTTTAAAATGAGAGACCAAACACTAATAATTACTATCATCACCTAAGATTGCATTCAAAGGGTACCTAAAGCACTCCAAGGGATTCATCTAGCAGCTATTTAAGGGATAATGGTTGCAGAACTATGAATACACTACATATGAAAGTGGAAGTCTATTATATTCCATCCACACATTCTAGTACATTTTTTACATTCTAGCTACAACTCTCTATCAAGTGTAAATTGCACTAGGGAATCCTAGGTATTATTCTCACACACGCTCACTAGAACTACATGGATGCTTTGAGATGTAGTGTAGCACTTAGTCATAGCTTGACTCTTGAGGTGACCTTCAAGGTCACTCAGTCCCCATTCTATATCTTTATTTTTAAGTGTGATGTGGTTTGTGGGCTTGTGTATGTGCAAACTTCTTTTTCAAGTTATAGGTACCTTTGGCTATCATAGCGACTACTGTGCCATCAACTGGGAACAAATGTGATACCCTTGTGACAAATATGAGAACAATTTCAGATTGTAGTGCCCAACTAAATAAAACAAAAAGATATTAAAAATGGAAATGCATGGGTGAAGTAAATTTTGATGTGGGTGAAGATGTGAGGGTGTAGGAAAATATGGGTTGGCGTGTGACAGGGTATGGGGTACCAGTTCTTGCAGAAATTTTAGAGAGACATTCTCAATGCCCTTTCTGACATGTTATTTCCCTTGCATAAGAATAAAACCAACTCATTTGAGATCCAATGCATTGACCACACTAAAACCCAAGCTAATGTTTTAATTTAGCATTAATTGGATAATGAAGGGAGTATAAAGTGCTCATAGTTAATTAAACAAAACAATATGGAATCTATGCTAAAAAAATTGTATCCACCCTAAATTTTGTGCCATTATGGGTTATATCAATCCTGCACGCCGAGATAAATCTAAACCAAAATGTCTCCTCTTTTTACTAGATATAAATTGATTAGTATGGGTTTGTATCTATATTTTGAAGTGGGTTTTATTGTCTCTGGGGAAGAAAGTTATGTTTCCTATCTTTTTCTCGTACGTAAAGAAGAAACAAAAGATTAAGGATTGGGAGGTTCTCATTCAATTGTAATATCTAGATGTATTTTTTTAGATCCTTCTATTTTTGTAACTTATTCTATGAGAAATGTAACCTAAAAACACAATTCTACAATGACTACCACTCTTGTTTCCTTCTCATTATTTTTTTTATTACAAGTAGTTATTGTATTGTTAAGGATTTGAAAGTTCCCTTTCCTATTATTCTATGTATGACTCTGCAAGATTTGTCTCTTTCACCTTCCATGTGCCAAAATGGGAGCTCAGACAAGGTAGGGCCATTCCTAAGAGAAGGAGAAATGGGTTATTTTGATAAGAGGTTATACGGAATGCCTTGACCACATAACCTTCATTTTTTTCATAACCTGTGATGGTTGTTTATTTTATTTCTTGGTGCTTAGGGGTTTGTGGGGTGACATGTGGGAATGGATATTCTTATTTCTTCAAGATTATAAATTAATTTGGAGCCAATTTTATTTACAAAAATTTTCCCTTTTGAGGAGAATAATCATCTTATTGCTACTCATGTTCTCTTTATAAAACATTATTGTGATGCGTATTTTGGGTAGATGTTTTGGTCTCTTTGCTCAAGTAGTTTGAAATCCAAGAAAATGAAATAAGTAAATGGAAGTCCTTTTTCCACAGCTATCACTAGTATCCTCCCTATTATATGTTAAATGGGAAATTTAGAGCAAGTTAATGAACCACATGCCCATATGAGCTAGTGGTTGTCAACAAGAGTAATAACTTATTGAGTGGCTGCAGTCACAGTGGGTTATTTTTTTGGGAAGGTGTATTAGAATTTGAATGTCGAAATCACTATGTTTTGCAAGAGATAATGTGTTGGGTTCTAAAATGTGTATTTTTGTGGCGCGTTGCTTTGGTTAGAGGTATAGTGAGTTAGTTGATTTTATTTAAAGTTCATTGGTTTGGTAGAGCTCATCATTCTTAGTAAGATAGTGCATACATGGCCTTAGATTTTGTTTTGAAGGGTACAAATGTAGGGGTTTTGGGTACATGTGAACTGTTTGACAAAATGCTCAAAGAGATTTAAAGCCTTGTAGACTATGGGTAAACCCACCTGGAGCACCACTTGCACTACTAAGCTATTATTGCTAGGCATGGTCTCCTTTACCTTCATCCTTCAAATTTTTCACATTTTGGTTCTTCATTTTTTATTTAATAGAAATATTAAACCATTGGATAATCATACAAATGGATATTTAATAAAACTTATATAATGTAAAACAACAAAACTCGCACCTTGTGAATTATGTAACCAATTTACACCTTGACCACTAACCGTGATCACTACCATAATCTTATACATTACTAACCAAAGGTATTAGAAATAGGTTCTCGTGTTCATGGGTACTAGTGGGAGTTAGATGATTCGTCAACTAAACAAAACCTTTTTTCTACTTGCAAAGCTAGAAAAACACCACATTCGAGACTTTCAAAAACATTTTGATCCCCATAAAAGAGATATCAAGTGTCGTATGTTTTCCTTGTTATGTGGAGAGTCACATCAAACATTAGATTGACCTCAATTGATCGCTTATGCTCTCTAATTTTTCATTTTACGATCCCTATTACCCCATTTTGAAGTTTAGAAGGTTGTTAAAAGTTAAAATTTTGTTCTTATTTCAACTCAATGTTTGGTCCCTAAGCAAAGGAACACTTTTCTCGCTTTTTCAAACCTCTATTATTTCTACTAGAAAATTGATTGTAACCTTCAGTTTGGGAAAAAAACACATTTTAGCAAGTTTTAAAAAGGGATTTTGTAGTTTAACTAGGTCGAACTAGACCAATTAGGACAGATGGCTCTGGATAACCCTTCATTATTTGTAATGTGTTTCCTAGATCTTGATTCTCATCAACTTCAATGAATTATCCATAAATAGGAGAGTATGTAGGAAAATTTCCGTTGTGCATGTATCCATCAAAAGTCAGTTTTGAGGTGGTTTCCAAGCCCTCGTGCTAAAATTCTATTGATTTGCAACTTGGCCACTTACGACCGATGACCCTAGAAAACTAGCTAAAAATTGTTAACCGTTCTCGAGTTCTAAATTTTGTAAGTTCATGTAAATTCTTGCTATATAGGAGTACACAAAGGAAATTAGCTATTATACATTTTCCCATCGGAAGACATTTTCTAAATGTGGTTCTATAGCCTCTAAGAAAAATTTAGACGTTTTTGTAACTATTATAAAAATGTAAATTATGGCTGTATGATATTAGTCAAGACAATAAACTGTCGTGAACACTTTTTAAATCATAAAAATATTTGTATAAAACTCTCTTATGGATTCCTATGTGAAATAAGACTTTTGGAAAAATAGTGTTTATCTCTCCTCCCTATCTATTTCTCTCTCCTCCCTTGGATAGGAAATAAAATGAAATGAAATGAATATATGTGTTGTTCCCACTTAGCTTCGATACTTATTATATTTTGATTTCGATTATTGTTGATAACATACACAGATATTATTGTATCATTTTGGTTTAGCATGATGTTAAATGATAGAGATACTTTTACTATTGATGGATTTCAATTCATAGTATGATTTGTGTGGATTCTTAGAGAGACATTTAATATTTATGATGATGTGTTGTGAACATATTTATATATTCTAAAATTCAACATTCTCATCATATTGAGTAGGATTTAGTAGTTGAACTAATCTTGTGATCTTCTTTGTATTGATAATATAGAGAATTTAGATGTTGTTGGAATTTTAAAATAATAGCATTATTAGTCTAGATGATGATTTAATTTACATATGGATGATTTTTGACTTATATGCATATATTTATCTTGGATGTTTTGATGCAACCACGGGGCCAAAGGGGTATTACGTGATTTTTACAAGTAATTATATCACAACAACCAAAGGGGGATTGAAGACAAACCACATTGGAATATTGGGTAGATATAACAATGGTCACCTTGGCAACTTGTGTGATGTTGTTTTTTTGTTTTATTGTTAGGTGCTCCCCATGGGGGGATGACCTTCAATTGTGACCAAGGGTTTGTGTATAGTTCTTTTCCTTCCTTTTATTTAATTTTGGTGTATGTGATTTAATTTTTGATGTAATTCCCTTTTATCATTAATTGGTTTATGTGTCTTAATTAAGTAAACTAATCATATTATTAAGATAATTTTGGATGTGACAAAGGGATTCATTTATTATAGTTGGGTCTTTGGTTCTTTTGTTTATTAGTTGAGTGTATGTTATTTTGAGTGTTGTACACTCCACCCTACTTGAGAAACTCGGATTTGGGCTTAAGGGCCATTTTTTTAGGCTTGTGCAACAAGTTAAACTTATCCCACACCTCTTAATTTATTCTACCAACCCTACCTATGGGCTGGGGGGTCAAAACATAGACCCAATTATGTGTTTTACACGAAAAAAGGTCAGATTTAATATCACTTTCTTACATGTGTTTAAATTTTATCCTTAAGTGTTGTCATTCCTCTCAACCACCCATTTATTATGCCTTGGGGTATGGGTTTGACTTTGGTGATGTGGGATGGACAAGAAATGATGTGGCATCCTACATGGAGCCACATCATCTTCCTCTCCCTCTTTTCTATTTATTGGAATTTTTGGGAAGAATTGGGGGTTACTTGCTTGGTTTTCGACTCTCTCATTTTCGGAATACTTGCTTGTTGGAGTTGAAGGGTGATTGGAATTGCTTTAATTTGGAGGACTTTGGGAATTTCTTGGAAAGTGGTTTTTTACCATGCAAAGGAAGGGTCTTACACCCTTATTTTCTTCCTTGTTTTTCTTATATATTATGTGTGTATGAATATGTTTTATTTCTTGAAGTGTTGGGTAGTGAAATGACTTTAGGTTATGTTGAGATAGTGAAATTTGGATGACATATGTTGTGAGTCATAAGAGTTAGTTTCTTCATTTAGGAGGAATTTGGTTTTGGATGCCCCACCTTGTTATCTCTTGTTATTTTGTGCATTTTTGGAGGCATAAGAGAGAGGGAAACATAAGAGTGAGAGAGGCATAAGAGACATATATTTTTAGTTGTAGTGAGGCATAAGAGATTTTGAGGTTGATTATGTTTTAGAGGATTTTTAGAGGTGGGCATCCAAACCCTTTGGAGGTACAAGGGTATCCCCATATTCCTTTCTCAACTTGGCTTGGTTTAGAGACATTGCTTTGGGAAGTTGTGTTTAAAAATGAGTGTTTTGTGGTTATTTGTCTTGTGTGATTTTTATTGGAAAGTAAGTGTTTAAGAATTGTATATTTTCCATGTGTTTTATCCATCCCTTATGTCCTTGTGGTTAGGGCTCAGGGTCCAATCAAGAGGATATATTCTCCTCCTCATTGGAGTTTTGGTTGGGTGAACGGTTTTTCCTCTCACCCATTTTTATTTTGATCAACTAGAGAAAATATTGAGCCTTGTTGGAGATTTGGAAACTTCTATCACTTATCTAAGACTATGAAAACTTTCATTATAGATACCTTTCTTGTAAAATTCCCACTTCAAGTGGAAGATTTATTGTATTGTTTTTGAAAGAAAAGTTGCATTGAGTATTGGTTATTAAGATTGTAATGCATGTGGGAAAGGGAAACCATTTTTAGTGAAATAAGTTTTGATATAATGGAAATGTAGTTGAAAAGAAGACAACTTGTTCATATTTTAGTTGATTTATTATCTCACATGGGTGTGTTATTCTTGTTTTAAAATTATTGGAAACATTGTTGAAAGTTTCTCGTGAGAATGTTTAAAACTTGTATGTTGCAAAGGAAATAAATATTAATCTCTATTGTGTTATTCGAAAGGCAAATGATGGAAAGATAACTATAGTTGTGCATTTTCTTGTATTGGTTGAAAGATAGTCAAAAATTTATATGTATAAATCGAAAGAAACTAAATATTAATTGTGATTTACTTGGTCAATAAAATAGATTCTTTCCTAAATCTAGTACGGAAATAAATTGCATGACTTCAATTAGCCCATAGCCTTATTGAACTATATAAATTTATTATGAAGTTATTTTAAATTTATATATAAACCCAATGATAATTAATGTAGTGACAGTGGGGATTTGGATTGGTTTTAGACATCTCATCAAAATATTATCAAATTTTTAAAATGAAATTTTAAGTGCAAGATTTAGATTTATAAATACTATTAATAATAGAAACATTACTACCTATTAACAATAACATTGATATTAAAATATTATTAATATTGATATTAATAATGATTTTGTATATATTAATATACTTAAATATTATATATATATATATATATATAAAAGCTATATGTAAATGTGTTTTAAATAAGCTGAAAGATTTAAATAGAAAAACCAAGAGAAAATTTTTGGGGCCAAGAAGTGTGTAGGTGTGACCTATTTTTATTTGAATAGGGTAAGGTTTGGGGGGGTCACCACCCCATCCCCACCACATTAATAAATGGGATGGGGTGTGTCGGTGACCCACCCCCTAGGCTAATTAAAAAAAAATGCCATATACTTTTAATGCCGATCGTTGTTCCTTTGTGCACAGACAAATTTCTACTACATTCTTTGGACTGTGTGAGTCCCCTTCCACGGCCGAACCAATCTATCTATGTGTGTGTGTGTGTGTGTGTGTGTGTGTGTGTGTGTGTGTGTGTGTGTGTGTGTAAATATGTATATACCCTTTCTTACACAAGTGTATATACTTTTACCATTTTAACCATTTCTCTAAAATGGGGCGAAACCCATATGCTCTTTTGGGAAAACATTAAAATAATGAGATAAATAAAGTAAATGAAATACATTAAAACCATAGGTGAGGGTTTAAATAAAACAAGAAAAGAAATGAGGCATGTGCATCCTTTCAAGAGCTTGAGATGGCCTCTCATGGCTTCCACCTCCTCCTCCACCAATTTGCAAAACAAAACAAAGAAATAATAAGCCAAACAAAGAGAAAGAAACTTTTCATAAGAAAACTTAGGGTTAGATGGATTTCCAAATCCAAGGGCCCTAAATGAATCCATCCAATGGATGAGATTCATCCCTACAAAAATTAGGTGGGAAGTGGGTGAGAGAAATTCAAATTTTAAAATGCATGGGTAGGATTTAAGTGGGGCCACTTAATTAAGTGTAAAAGGGATGGGTGTTATTACTTTCCTAACCCAAATGTATTTTAGAGACATTTTAATTTAATGTCAACTTTGACCCCTTTGTGGGTATAATAGAACCTTTTAATTTAATTAAATATACCACTTTACCCTTGGGATTAATTTGTGCAAGTTTAACTATGGTGGAAATTAAATTTTATCAAAATAAAATATAGGGGAACCTAAACCATGCCTTAGACTAACTAAGTTTATTAAAAGGTATTGAGATTTTTATTATTTTATTATAATGGGGATCAAAAAGGAAATTAATATTATTGATTTAAAGTAACTTAGAAACAAGAATGTGACAACCGTTAATTTGAATCTTTTGTGAGTATGTTTAACAAAAAAATTATTCCATAATTTTTCTAGTTTGACCTAGGTAATTCTTGGGTTTCATGCAAGATTTTTAGTGGGCATGACAATATGTACATAACCCTATTTTTACGTGTGCATTATTATTATTATTATGTAAATGGAAAACTAAAGATGATAATTATCTTGGATCTAGTTGGATGCCATGCCAACGACATTTTGTTGACTCTTACTCGCATGGTTTTATAGTACGCAATAAGATGGTGAAATGGCATGGTTGTAATTCATTTGTGTATTATTGTAATTTATATATGTTAATGAAAAAAAAATGTATTTCTAAATTTATGATAAATTTTTATTTTCCTAATTTCTTTCAAATAAAAATTGTTCTTGTCATGAGATAAAGTTTAAATAAACCTGGAATTATTCTTTGTTATCAAATTTTTAAGTCATCCAATATTACTTAGTGCTCTTCTTGATTTCATTTATAGATATGTTGTGAAACTTACATCAAGAATTGAAGGAAGAAGTATCTGTATATACATTAAAATGGAATTATTATTTAAACACCTTGAATTCTTAAGATTTCCTCGGTTATTACATGGCTACTAGGTGAGATTTAACACTATACAGTTGAGAAAAACTTGATATTTCTTCCATATTAAGTGATCCCTAGTCTTGACACAACCATCCTAAGTATGGGTGCTAGCATTCTTGCATAACACTTCTAGTCGCAAGTGTCATGCTTCGATAGAACCTCATGATCATGTGTTGTACCCTTTTTTCTCTTTGTGAATCTTGTAACTAGTATAAACCTCTATAATTGGTTTTAGCTAGGTGTTGAACATAATGTAAATTGAAAATCATCATTTATTACATGGAATTAACATTAAGCATATTATGTACCTATAAAAGAGGGTTTGAACCATGAGTTAAACCCATGTCGTAATATACCTATGCATGAAACCTTTTATTTTGAAGCCATATCTCTTCACAACTAGGGGTTTTATCTTAGTAGGAGTCCCTCTAGCTGTGCATAAGCTGCGAGGTAGGCATACTTGTTTTATCTAGTTTTTCCTATTGGTATGGTGTAGGCCCTTTTAGGTGATAATGTAATTTATTCAAAAGTGGACCTCTTTATGAGAATTAGGGTGAATTATACAATGGTATAATTTTTGGAGTCGAAGGGTAGTTCTTTAGAGGTTCTATAGTGGCCACTCCCCTTCGACACCTCTTTTGGTTTTGATTTTGATACTTGTCGACTACACTTATGGATATTATTGTAGATTTTTGGTTTAACATGATATTATATGTTAGAGATACTAGACTGTTGTTTCTTTCGATTCATATATGATACGTTTGGATCATTAGAGACATTTTGCATTGATTTTTATTGGCTGATATATATATATATATATATATATATATATATATATTTGACATGCGATATCTTTCGCAACATTGTGTAGGCTTAGATAATTGAACTAATGTTGTGATCATTTTGTGAGGATGGAATATAGAATAAAAATGTTACTAGAAATTGTAAACGATATTGTATTTGCCTAGATGATATTTTATTCGTATATAGATTATTGTGGATCTATATTGTATATTTTAACATAGATGTTTTTAATGCAAACACGAGGCCGAAGGAGGTATTTTTGTGTTTTTATAGGTAAATTTATTCACAAAAAACATTGGGGGGATTAGAGACAAACCAAATTAGAATTCTAGATGAATTGAATAAGGGTCAACATGGCAACACGTACATTGTATTTGTGGGTGTGTTTGAATTATGGTTAGGGGGAAATTGTTACCAAGGGGTTATGTGTTACATTTGTATGTAGTTTCCTTTAATTGATGAAGTATGAGATTTTTTTAGTGATGTAATTCATTGTATTAATTATTTAGAATTTGGTGTATGTATTTTACCCTTTTTTAGTAATGGGATGTAGTGTTTTAATTAAAGCTAATTTAATCTTGTCCCAAACTAATTATATATGTGACCAAAGGAATTCATTTATTAGGGTATATTTCTCTTGGATTTTGTGTTGTAAGTTGAGTGCTTGGGGATCTTGAGTGTTGTAAACTCTACCCCCTCATGGAAATTCGAATTTGGCCTTAAGGGCTAATTTTGAAGCCTTGTTGGACAAGTTAAACTTGTCCCACACCTCTTAAATTGCTATGCCAACCCTATCTATGGATTAGCTGGTCAAAATTAGACCCCATTAGGTATTTTGGGAAGATAAAAAGGTAAAATGTTTATTGCACTTTATTTCTTGAAATAAATTTTGTCCTTAGAGGGTGTGGGCTCAGATTGTGTGTGTATGTAAAATGCCATTTATTCAACCACTTATTAATTGTGCTTTGGTATATGGGGTTAAATTGGGTGATGTGGAGTGGAGAGGAAATGAGGTGGCATCCTACTTGGAGCCACATCATCCTCCTCTCTCCCTTTTTTGTTTATTGAAGTTCTTAGTCTTGTTTAGGGGTTACTTCATTATTTTGTACTCTTATATTTTTGGAAGTTAGAGGACTTTTGGAGAGATTTTGGTCTTTTTGGGAGCTTGTTGGTGCATTCTTGGTTTGGAAGGAGCTTGGAGATTCAATCTTGGAATAATTTCTACTATGGAAAGGTAGGAGCTCTACTCTTGCTTGTGTCTTCCTTTATTTGTGTATATGTGCTTTCTAGTTTTGAGTGTTTTGGAATGATTTTTGGGTTCTTGGGTAGATTGCGTAAGTGTGGTGTAGGAGGGGACTATGCGGAGAATTCATGTAGGGGAGTCATAAGAGTTATTTCTTATTTTGGAGGGAGTTTGGATTGGGTGCCCCACTTTGGACAAGGAATGGTTGCATTTCTTACTTGTTCTTGTATGAGGGAGGCATAAGAGTAAGTAGGGGATTTGAGATATGCATTGGAGGTTTTAAGGTGGGAACCCATTTCCCTTTGGGAGGCATAAGTGGCCTCCCCATAGCTTCTTGCTCCTTTGGCTTGCATACTTGAAGCCTTGTATAATTTATTGTGTTCATTTTTGTGCTTGTAGTGGATTTGGTTGTATTTTTTTGAATAGTTGTGAAATTCTTGGTTTTGTGTTGTGGAAGCTTGTTTTTGCCATGTGTTGGATCCACCTCTCATTGCAATGTGGTTGGGGCTCGGGGCCAATGAGGAGGATGGATTATCCTCCTCATTGGATATTTTGGTTGGGTGGAGAGTGTTTCCTCTCCCCCATTTTTTTGGATCAAGCATATCATGAAGGAGCTCTCTTGTTGGTGTTGTGAAGCTTGGAGCTTTTGGTGGAGTCCCTAAGAAAATCCTTCTTGTAATAAAACTTCCTTAGTGTTATTCCCACTTAGAGTGGAGGAACTTATAATATTGTATTTCCCTTTTGTTTAAATTCTTGTATTTTTGCCACTTTAAGTGGAAGACATTGTAATAATATTGCGAAGATAAGTTGCATTCAATTGTTGGTTATGAAAGTTATTTTATGTATTGAAAAGAGAAAGAAAGATTTGTGTTGTAAAGTTAGTCTTGTGAAATAGAAAAGAATGCTATTATCTTTATATGAAGTCTTAGTTTGTATGGTGTGAGAAGAAGTTCTTGTTTTAAAATACATGAGATATACTCAATGGGAAAATAAAGTTACTTTCATTGTAAAATTGTATTATTGTAAATGAGAAAGAAAAATCTAGAAATTGTAAAAATGAGTATAATGTATGTGTAGTAATTGAATGTTTAAGAAAGTGGTTGTAGTTATTTTTAATACATGAGTTTAGTGGAAATGAAAGAGACAACAAATTTGAGATAGGGAATTTTTGCATTTTGTATTAAGAAAATAACAATGTACAAGTAGATATAAATATTTTATTTTACTCTTGGAATTGAAAGAAAATTAGTTGAACAAAATGGAAATGATCTTGTAAGTAGTTTTGATTTTATTGGAATTGATAATAATTTAAAATGAGTAGTTTTAACTAAGAAATGGTCAAGTGCAATGAAATCAAAAAACTAGAAACTTTAGGTGCATGAAATCAAGTTCTGAATGCATTTTCAACATATTAGTGACTTTTAATTTTTAAGAAAATTTGAAATTTTAGGTTCTGTTTCAAGGAAACAGGGCGCCTCCTGTGCGGGGGTGGTAGTTTCGAATGCCACTCATCCAGTGTGATCTCAAAACCTGTTGCTATGTAAGGCGGTGGTTCATGGTTTGTCACCCAGGTAGGGTGGTGGTGCAAAGATGGCTGACTTGCTCTGGGAAGTGTTCTGTCACTTACGGTAGAACCACTCAAATCCATGCCTATGCAAAAATTTTAAGCTGTTATATACTAAATTTTAAGTTGTAAATTTAAGTAGGAAACTACTAGAAGACAAATAATGCTCAAATCTTGTGGTATAGAGAAATTAAATCTACAAATGGTAGGTTAAAAACATGCTTTCTCATTTATATTAATGAGAGTGGCGTTTTCCCAAAAAGAGAGGACCCCAAATACAAATAGCATGAAATTGTTGGTGTTCAATTTGATCTCACCACATTTGTCCTTGAAATTATTCAATTTGTGGGCTTTGTTGTCTTTTTATCTCCCCATATTGATGCATGAAAACTATTTCCTCCATTTGGTTGCCATGATCAGTCCCTTCCTTTGGTCGAGGATCACTTTAAATCTAAAGTTTGTTTTCTATTCCTCTGTCCATGTGAAATAATTTGTAACTTGGGTGAAAACTCAAGTTTTTCCCTTCCTTCCATTTTCCACAGTCACATTTTATTTTCCCTATCAATTTTTGTCCCAAATATTTGTGGAAACATGGTCTTTGTTATCTCTCGAAAGTGCACCCTGTAGAGAGATAGCGCAGATTTTCTATGCTGCTGTAAATTGATCTCTCTCTCTCTCGTAGATACAATGGAGACACCTCAGGTCTATGGGTATACCTATTGTGAGGTGAATCTCCGGGATTAAAAGGCCGGTTCCTTATTGGTGTACACTAAACTATTTTTTTGGGAGTTTTAAGGGCAAAAGATGACTAAAAATTAATAATACTAAGGTGATACACCAAATTTTAGTGAGAACTTTGACTGAGTGAAATACACAACTGATTTGTGAAGAATTCTTTAATGCACGAACCAATTAATACTTTTTACAAATCTAAGGGCACAACATAATTTTTACTGAGGGAGATTCACAATAGTACTAGTAAGCTAACATGCACAATAAAATTTAGTAGAAAAGGGTAAATTTGCAGCAGGGTAAAGTGGTTAATCAGGGAATTTTCATTCACAAAATTAATGTTGACATACACAAGACTGCAAAATAACTTGGAAAGGCATAAAATAATTCACACTCAGAGGGAAAAACTGGCAGAAATGGCTTCAGTACTCATATATCAAAAGTTCTCTAGGAAGTTCTCTAAAAGTTCCCCCTTTTGTGCTTTGCAAAAGCACACAATATATAGCAAAAGTTCACCCCCTTCCTAAAAATAGCCTAAAGGCTATACTTGCCCATGCATCCTAATTTTATCCTTTATTTAATAATAAATAAAGGAATAAAATAATACAAACTAAAGCATGTAATAAAAATAGGCATTAACAACCTTAGATACAATACAGTCAAACTGAAGTTGACTGTTCTATTTTAAAGAAAGAAAGGGTGAACAACTTGCTAAAAATACACTTTGCTTGTTGGGAAACTCTTCCTCCTTTGAGCATGCAAATTTTTCATCTTCTCATTACGTCCGTGTTGGGAAGGTATGCAAAATATCATTCCCTATATATGAGCAAAATACTTTATGCAATCCTTAGCAATATTTACAAAAATAAAGTTGAGTGGGGACCACCCTTGATTTGTTTGGTTTAGTATGCCACCATGTGGAATTAGGTGAATCAAAGTGTTTGAGGGGTACCACCTTTAATTATCCCACCATGTTTATTTGAAATATCATTATAAGGTCCTCCAAATTTAGTTTGCTTGGTTTATTATAAACTTCACTTTTTCTGTGATCATGGCATATATGATGTGGTCTTTGATTATTTTGGAGCACTATGGTTTGGAATTTTGTTTAGACTTTTGAAAATTCGTTGCAATGATAAATATTTTGGACCACATGGGCTAGCCCCTCCCCACGGTGACTCACCCCTTATGCAAACTTTTTTTGGTGGTAACTTAACCCCTGTTGGGTTTACTTGGATATTTGAGGAGTATTTGAGACCCTTGATCTCTCTCTTTGGCATCCACGATGCTATTGCTTCTTCACTTGTGGTTAGGGTTTTAGACCCGGTATTAAATGTGGTTATTGTGGCTAACTTCGGTTATCATTTTGGAAATATGGGCATGGTTTTCCACCGTTTCATTTTGTCCTTGATTTATGCTTCGCCATTGATCTTTAACTCCAGGTTAGGGTTTTGAACCCTTGGTCTCAGTGGGAAGTTAAAGCATTCAAGCTCTTCGTATTTGCGCATTCCATTCATTTTTTGGATTCACAGGTGAAGCCCTAGAAAAAAAACAATTTGCTTTGGATTTTCGATGAAAACATGGTGGTTTTAGAGGTCTTTGAGCCTACACACTTCGTTTTTCGGCCTTGGACGCCATAGGCATTTGCTTCAGCCTACTTTTTTGATGAAATAGGAAGGTATTCTACTTCGTTTGTACCTATATCTTGACATTTATTTCATGCACCTATTTTGTTTTGTATATGATCTGTAGATGATTTCAATCCATTTTCTCTACTTCTTTGATCACTGTTTAATGACAAATCTCTTCTTTTCTTCTCTAGTTTTCATTTTGTATATTCGGCTTCAATGAGCTCGAACGATCTTGTGAAGGAAGTAATGCCATTGTGCTTTGTTTCGACTTCATATTTTGAACGTGGTGATTTTTGTAACTATAGTTTATTTGCAAGTGTTTGAAAAATGGGGAAAACCTTGTAAATTGTTTTCTATTTTCTATTTTCCCTGAAATATGGGTTGGGTACTTGCTTAAAACTTGATTGTAAATGTTTATTGTTGATACTTGTCGAGCTTTGTATTGGGTACTTGTCGTTCATTTTATTTTACCTGGAAAGACTCCACTTTTGAGTGTAAAGTTTTGTTGTTTCTTCGAGCTGGAAAATGACTATCATCTATAGATCTGCATATTCTGAAAAATGGGCATTCGTGGTTTCTTTGCAAACTAAAACTTATAAAACTCCATTTAGACATTGTAGATTTGAAATGGGTTTTGTGCCTTTTGTTTGCAGTAATTATTGGTTTGAATCAGTTTTGGAAGGCATGATTTGAAATCTTGACTATAAATGATTTCCATTATAGTATAGCTTTGACGTTTACTTTTGTCGATACTTTTAGATCTGTACACTGGGTTTGTCTTTCCACTCAGAATAATGATAGATATTTCTAGAAGTTTTTGATTGATCCTTTGTTGCAAGCACAACTATATCCCACTCTGTAAATGAAGAACAAGTTTCCTTTTTTGAAAATAAAGAAAATCATTAATTTTTCTTTTTGTAATGACTTTTCTTTTCAGAAGTCATAATATAGAAATTGTGTTTCAATTTTAGCATTAATTTTCATTCTATTTTTCTAAAAACCCCATTTTGCAAGGGGAAACTTTGGAATTTTTATTTTAAAATCCTTCTCTTTCCAGATTTTTGCAACTTGACCATTTTGAAAAGATATGAAAAAGTCTCTCCGGCTTGTCTGCTCACTTGACTGAAACTATTCATGCTAGCTTTTCTTGATCTATTGAAAACTTTGGAAAACTATGAAGTAGTTGGCTTTTGATTCACACTTGAGTTTGGAAATCAAAATGAACTTTAAATAGCTGCAACTTGATGAAATTCTGAAATATCTGTATGTTTCATTCGATCATGATATCAACTTAAAAGTGATAAAACATGTACTTTTGCTTTGACTATTTTTGCTCCTTTTGAAGTTTAGATAGCTTATAAGGCATGTAGTAGCTAAAAAAACATGTGTTTCAATTCTATTTTAAATGAAAAGTCAATTTTACAATGGGAGACTCTGGTAAATTTTTTCCAAAATCCTATTTTTCTCTCTCCTTTTCCATATTTTCAACCTGATTTGCAGCAATATTCCTTTGTTGACTTACTTTGATGCTCCTTTCTTCCTGTAAACCATCTGGAAATGATGTTCATTTTCCATTCAGTAGCTTCCTCTTTCTTAACCAGTTAAACTAATTTTTCCATTCTATGTTGCAACTTGTTCCTACAAAACTCAAAAATAAGTTAGAAATATATAGGATTTTTGGCCTCTCTTACATCCATGTGATTTAATTTCTTTCTTCATTTTCTTCCGAAAATTGCTTTCAACTTATTTTATGTGCCATCCCGACAACCGTTCTTTTGTAGGCTATTTCAAACTCTACTTTTCTACTCCAATCCTTAGCTCTTTTATTTCTTTCTGCCACTCATTTCTCTTTATGTACTATACTCTTATTTTACTATCACCTATTTGTATCCCTGAAATACCCTATTCTTGATCCTGTATTTCTTTCATTCAAGTACCATTAGAAACATTGAACTTAGAATATGTATTTTCTTTAGAACAGGTGTATAGGAATAAAAATTTACATGGAGCTCAATAATTTGACAGGTACTACTCTTCATCTTACAGGTGAAAAGAGGATGGATATGGAAAGCGGAAGATGAAACGAGATGAAGATGAAGATGCAGATGATGCGGAGCGGGAAAGAAGATAGAAAAGGCAATGATGGGTTCACTTTTACTCCTCTACTCCTATTCTTTAGCACATTCGGTATTATCATTTCCATGTATATGATGTTGTTATTTAGTCACATCCCACAGCTTGTGTGGGAAAACTTATGATCTCTTATTAATAAAGCATTAAATTGAAATAATGAATTGACTATCTCTTTCTACATTCAGCTTTTCCTTTGATTGTATAATGATGTAAGCAACTCAATATCTCAATAAAATGAATTAATATAAGAGATAACCTTAAAATGAATACCTATAACTCTAGTAAGCAACCATTAAATGAGATGTGCCTCCTTGTATGCTTTGTTTGACTACCTTAAGCATATGCTCTTCATTTTGACTCCTTCCTACTATCTCCATTTAGACATTATTATCACTGTTTGTTTGTCGGTATTTTCTTGATGGAAGTAATAGGAAAGGATTCACTTGTAAAATTTAATGACAACATAGATGGATGCAATCTCATTAATCAAAACAACTCTAATGAATACAGAGCAATAAATCTGATGAGCACAATCATAATAATAGTGAAGTTGATTACTTGAAAACTGTAACTATGTTTGTTTTCCCAGAACCAAACACTTCACATATTCTGCAATCCAGTGTCTTCATCAAGACAACACAACTATCCTTTGGGGCTTGTGTTCTTTTGCTGAGGATATTCATGAAATTACAGGCTATGTGATATGTTACATTTTGTAACATCACACATAGCTACAGATTTCACTTAATCTTTTTCACAAATTAGTAGTAACAATATAATCCGATATAAATTCCCCTAGCTTAGGTATACTTCACCAATGCTATCCATCATAACAAAGTTTCAAGTTTCCCATTTCGGCACAAGTGCAGAAATTGTCAACAGTATTCTCTAATTTGATGTGGCTTGTTGGATCACATTTGGGCCTTATATCATTTCCAAAATCTCTGTCCTTAAAGATAGATTCATTTCCGGGTGCAAATGGTGATTTTCGACATTTTACGATTTGACGAGTGTGTTTCTCCCCATCAAATTTACATGTCAAATCTGTGGAAATATGGCCCTTTCTAGTTGGATGTGTCTCAAAGGAGCACTTTGAAACTCTAAGGCCCGATTCAAATCAAAGATTCTCCATGTGGAGGGTCGCACTCATCTAAAAATTTGCCTTTTAGTTGACCTTGGATTTGTGCCAGGGAGACACATGGAGGTTTCCATTTTTTTTAATATTGGCAAATAGTTTTTTGAAAGGGACTATACCCTTGAATACAAAATAAGGCCTATAAGCCGGAATAAGAGAGAGGAGCAGAGTAGCTGTAGCACAGTTCAAGAGTTACAACAAAATCAACGTAGCCCAGAAACAGCTACACAGACAAGACTTAACAGCAAAACAACGGCAAAAAAACAGCAAGACGACAGCCAAGAAACAGTAATATTAACAAAAAAGAGCAGCAGAAGTATCCAGGACTACTTCTTGGCCGCTTGATCAATACTGATCTTGACTTTTTTCCAAGCTTGAAACATGCCTAACGCGGTCATCTGAGCAGCATCCATCTTATCGAGCTCCTCAATGGTTCTCTTGCTCTCTTTATCATTGCCCCAAAGCGCTGCCGGGACACCGCTTAGATTTGAAACACTCTTGGCATGACCCACGATAAACTCCTCGATGGCCCTAAAGGCTGCAATATTGTAGTCATGTCTGGTCTTAGCCTTCCCAAGGCGGGAGTCTAAGGAGGTCAGCTTTTTGTATATGTCATCAATCTGACTATTGTCAGTGCTCCCTTCCCCCTCCATGCTTTTTTTGCCTTTTTGCTTGGCAAGGTTTTTGACCTCAACCTTCAGCAATTTAATCTCTGCCTCTAAGGCCTCCAATTTCTTAGAAGGGTTATCCATCTGTGCCTCCCGGGGACTGGCACTTCTAATGTTCAGCAGATCACGAGCAATATCAAGCTCAAGAGGTTCATCCCCCACAGCAGCAGTCTCAAGGTTGAGTCTCCTAGAAGCCCTAGTGACTCGTTTAGAGGTAGAGGCAAGGTGGGTGGCAGGGGCAGCAGCAGGAGGAATAGAAGGAGAAGCATGAGCATCCGGCATGGGGGTAGCAGCACCTAAGGCGGGGGCAGCAGCAGGGGCAGCAGGGGAGACAGGACTGGCGGCAGCAGAGCCCATCAAAGGGGGAGCCGGGCTGGGAGAGTAAGGGAGACCGGGATACTTAAGAAGGCAGAGCTTGTGGATAAGCAGAATAAGCCCTTGGTGCAAGGGAACCACCCGGGTATGTCTCTGGAACTCCAAAATGGAGCGCTCAAGAGAGTTTAACAAATAGTGCGGGAAGCAAACCAACCTATTCCTACGGAAGTGGTTCAAAAAGACAAGGTGCTTAGCAGGGACAGTAACAAACCTGCCTTCCAAGGAGATGAATCGAATCATCATGCGGGTGACTTCATCGTACGGAGGTGGAATTGAGCTTACAAGCAGGCCCGCAGTGCTGAAAATAAGCTTCTCATCCTCCTCCACAAATCTTCTTTCTTCAACCTCTTTGATAACCCTCTTGTTGAAGAAGCGGTACCCTTCCAGGCTGAGGCCAGTCGCTTCAGCTATGAGCTCTTCATTGATAAGAATTTTCTGCCCCCCATAGTCGACTGTCCTCCCATTCCATTCCTTGGCAAAGTGAACAGAGATGCTTTGATCATGCCCTTGCATCCTTTCAACAAAGCTGGTGAAGCCGCCAATGCTAAGAATGTTCCAAAGCTCCGTGTTTTCTTTCCAGTCAGGGTCCGCGCACGGCTCAATTTGACAGGGTGGCCCTCCCATCTTCACTGTGATGTGTTGGTTACAGCAATTTCCAGGATACCTTTGAGCGTGAAGAGTATTACGATTCTTGCTGTTGAAGGTCACATAAAAATAGGAACTATAGCCGTTAGTCTTCTCACGAACGGCTGTGTGATTGCTGTTCTGAGCCTGCGGGAAGTCGCGCGTGAAAACCCCTTCCCTGTCAGCTTTCACCTTGTAGTTATCATCGGTTTTCGTGGAGCTTAGCATCCGGATATCAACAGCTATTGTACCTCCCGCGTGCGTGATTTTTAAATCCAGATATCTCCACTTGAAGTTCCTTAAAAAAATCTTGCTATTATTTGAATTAGATATCATTTGCCACGCCATATACTTTAAAGCAGCACATGTGGAAGAATTTATGGATTTGATTTTCCTCCAAAGATTAAGGCATATCTCTAGAGATTGTTTGCATGTGAAGGTCCGCATGGATGCTGTTGTGGAGCTGATTAGGGATACTATCCTTATCCCATGTAGTGAAATTTATGTTAATGCCATAATTGGCCAGTGCATCCGCCAGCTTGTTGCCCTCCCTGTAAGTATGTACTATTCTGATACTGTTGAAGGTATGACTGATGCTTATGGACTCAGAGATAAAATCTTTAATATTCCAGCTGGGAGATGAGGACTGATTCAGAAGTTTAATAATATTAAGGGAGTCCCCTTCAACAATAAGGTTCTGGATATTTTGGGCCCGTGCAACTCTTAAACCCCAGAGAGCAGATAAAGCTTCGGCAAAATGATTGGTTTGAATTCCCATTTTTCCAGCATATGCAGCAATCAGATTGCCTTTGTGGTCCCAATTGCCCCTCCTCCTGCTGCTGTTCCAGGGTTACCCTTAGAGGCGCCATCAAAGTTCAGCTTGAACCAATTGGAGTCAGGAGGATGCCATTTAATCAAAGATCTATCCACACTATTCCCGGGGTTGCTCCAATTACCAAACTGCCAATTAGATAAGATGTGCTCTTCATTCTCAGGATAACAATTGTTTTTGGGAGGTTTAAATCTGGCCATGTCCTCTTTGATGCCTTGGGAAATTTTGCCAATACTGAAATTATAATTCTGTTTCCTATTTCTGAAAATGATATTATTTCTATCCTTCCAGATCCTCCAAATTAAATGAGGGATGGCTAATTTCCAGATTCTTTTGATAGCACAATGTCTGAATGGTGGGTTCCATTGATTCCATAGCTGATTAAGATCCTCCGGCAACACCCAAAGAGCTTCGAATTTGGAAAGGACAAAGTTCCACATTTTATTGGCATAATCACAATGAATGAACAGATGACTAATGTCTTCATAATCATTCCTACAAAGGTGACACCAATTGGGAATGATGAATCCTCTTCTCATCAAATTGTCAGTGGTGAGAATTTTACCTCTGATGGCCAGCCAAAGAAAAAAATTTATCTTGGGGGTTAACTCAGGCATCCAGATCAAGTTCCAGTTAAAATCAGATTGGTTACTATGAAAAAGATTGGTATACCCAGATTTGACTGAGTATTTTCCATCTTGTGAATTACTCCAGACCAGCTCATCCTTGGAATCCAACTGACACAAAGGGAAGAGATCTAGAAGGTCTTGAAGGGAGGAAATAATTTGTTTCAGTTCAATACGCTCCATAGAAAGTCTTTTCCAAGTCTTGTTGGTGCCATTTCCTTCAATGTAGTCCTTGACTTTAGTTCCATACTTGCTTGTAAGGCTGTCCTTAGCCATCCCAAATCTCTCCAAGAGATTATCACTGGACCAGTTATCCTCCCAGAAGTTTATGTCACTGCCATCCCCCACTTTCCATTTGCTGCCCTGCTTTATGAAGTTTCTACTCTTAATCAGATTATTCCAAAAAATGGAACCATTGGGGAGTTGCTCATCGTGCAGATAGGAGTAAACAGCTTGTTGATTCAAGTATTTTGCTTTAATAACATCAATCCAGGGTTGTTTCTCAGATAGCAATCTCCAGCCCATCTTAGCGATGAGTGCCTCATTCATTTTTTCAATATTTTTTATACCCAGCCCTCCCATAGTCTTTGGGGTGCAGACTTTATCCCAGGCCACTAGGTGAAATCTGAATTTCTCTTCCATGCCTTGCCATAAATTTTTTTCCGAATCCTTTCAATTTTCTCTCTGAAGGAAGAAGGAATTTTGAAAAGTGACATGATATAGATGGGCAGACTTTGGAGTGTGCTTTTAATGAGAAGGCACTTACCAGCACTAGAGAGAATGGCCCCTTTCCAACCGGCCATTTTTTTCTGAAATCTCGTCAATAAATCATCCCACACCGTGTGAGAGACTTTCTTAGTGCCAAGAGGGAGACCTAAGTACGTTGCTGGAAGAGCTCCAATTTTACAGCCCAGAATTTTAGCAATCTTGAGCTGTCTTTCCCCAGGGGTGTTAAAGAAAAAAATGATGCTTTTGTCATAGTTAATCTCTTGCCCAGAAGCAGATTCATAGAGCTGTAGTAGAGCCTTAATAGCTTTAGCTTCTACAACTGAGGCCAGAAGAAGAAGGATAGTGTCGTCCGCAAACTGTTGATGAGAGACAGCATGGCTGAATGAAGTGGGTTTAGAACCATTTAAAAGGCCGTCTTCCACCGCTTTGCTAATTGTTCTACTAAGGCTGTCAGCTAAAAGGATGAAGAGCAAGGGGGAGATGGGGTCTCCTTGCCTTAGACCTCTGCTGCTGGTGAAAAATCCCACAGGCTCTCCATTAACAACCACAGAGAACCTGGCTGTAGATATACAAGACTTGATAATTTTTCTAAACTTTTCCGTGAACCCAAATTTGGATAAAATCCTGTCAAGGAAGACCCAAGAAACTTTGTCAAAAGCTTTATTCATATCAAGTTTGAGGATCATGTTTGCCTTTTTATTATTTTCCATGGAATGTATAGTTTCATGCACCATAATCACACCGTCTTGTATTATCCTGCCTTTAATAAAGCCACTCTGCTGCATTGAGATGAGATCATTCATTATGAGCTGCAGCCTAGATGTAATGATTTTGGTGAAAATTCTAAAGATAGCATTAACAAGACTGATGGGTCTGAAGTCCTTGAAATCTTTTGCATCCATTTTTTTAGGTGCCAACACAATGTGCGTGTTATTGAGCTCTTTTAGAAGATTTCCCGTTCTATAAAATTCATTAACCGCTTTGAGTAGATCCTCCGAGCATATTTCCCAGAACTTCTGAAAAAAATTAATAGAGAATCCATCCGGCCCAGGAGCCTTATCTCCCTCAAGGGAAAAAACAGCCTTTTTCAGCTCTTCAAGCGTGACAGCTTTAGTAATATCTCTGAATTTCTGGTCCTCAATATTATTCTGAGGGATGGCCTCCAGCATGAAGGAAATAGCTTCCGGATTGCTGACATTTCTCTCTCTAAGAAGATTTTGGTAGAATTCAAGTGCTTGTTTCTTGATGTTGTTTGGATCTTTAGTGATACTTCCGTTGCTTTTAGAAACCTCTAAGATCCTATTACTGGCTCTGTGCTTTAGAGTGGTCATGTGGAGGTTTCCGTTGCCACCGCCCAAACTTAGACATTTTTTTTCATGTAGTCGGTGTAGCTTTGGCAGATCATGGACACGTAAAGTTCGGTGCTCATTTGAGGATCTGCCTTAGGGTCCCACATTAGTAATTGCACCAAGGGTACACGTGGTGAGTTCGCGCTTGTTTGGGGTCTCCTCTTTTGGGGACCATCTCAAAATTGTGCCAGGGAGACATGTGGAGGCTTCTGCTGGCTTCTTTCTATACTTAAGCTTCTCAAGCAACTTTCTAAAGGCCTGGGACACATGGAGGTACCATGTCTATTTGGGTGTTGGCCCCTTAATTTTATTTTGAAGAAGTTCCAGGAGGACACTTGGAGGCTTCCACTCACTCTACCCTTGCTTGGACTTTTCAATGGCTAAGGAAAACTGTCTTGGACCCTAGAAACATGGTGCCTTCCACTGGTCTTTCAATGTTTTCAAAAAAATGGTGCCTTCCACTGGTCTTTCAATGTTTTCAAAAAAATCTATCGGAATGAAACATGTGGTGAGCCCGTGCTTGTTTGGGGTCTCCACTTTTCGAGACCATCTCAATGTGCACCATTGAGACACGTGGAGGCTTTTGTTGGGTCCTTTTTATATTGAGACTTTTCAAAGGCCAAAAGATGATTTTCTGGGGTCCAGGGCACGTGGAAGCCCATGCTTGTTAGGAAACTTGCCTCTATACCTCACCTTTGTAGTTGCACCAAGGAAACACATGGATGACTGTAATCTAAAGTTGAGAATGTGTTGAATGATCCAGGCAACAAATACAGTGGCGCAACTTTCAGAGACCATAAATTTTACACCATACCTCTGATTGACTCCGTTCAAAAGAAAATGGAAAGCTTGGAATGCGTAAAATGTGTTGAAAAGGTAAAGAACTTTGTTTAGTAGTGTTTAAACTTCAAAATCCATGTTTAAGGGGTCCAAATTATGATTTTTGTAGTGCTGTCTAAAAATAGTATGTTTCACAAAATTAGTGCTCATGTAAGTCTTAGAACATGAAACACCTCATCTCCTTTGAGACCAGTGACCTTCCAAATTCCTCTAGGTGTCCTTTCGTATTTCTAAAATTATTATAAATGCATATGTAACCCGAAAATGGATAGGCATCTCCTGACAGAGATAACTAATGTGTTTAAGGTCTTTGAGTAATTTACATCTCTTTTCAGAGATAGTTGTTTTTCAATTCATCTGGCACAATTGTTAATCTGTTCCTTAAGTCTGAAACCCCTTAGTTTTGGATCAGTGGTATCAGAGCTAAGTTGTCTTGAGAGTGTATGATCCCCAGAATGAGGTTAGAATATAAAAATCTTGGGTGGTCCACACACGATCCTTTAGAATACTTTCCTGTTTGCTGCAGGTGACCTCCAATGGCGGACAACACCAGGATGGATGATCCTCTCAAAAATATGGTGAATGAAGCTCTTAGGGAGCAAAAGGATCAGATGCTACAACAATTCACCCAGATTCTGCAACAACTACAAGTAGGAAATCATGCCTCCTCATCTGTAAATCAGTCCTTTGGTGCCCCGACTCCATTCAAGGTGCAAGTAAATTTCGACATTCCTATTTTTGAGGGTAAGATCAATTCTGATGTAGTAGAGAACTGGTTGGACCAATTGACCTCATATTTTTCTATCAATCAATTTACTGATAAGGAAAAGATAACATTTTCTCTATTAAAATCGTCTCTTGCTATTAAAAATTGGTGGGGCATGTATAAGAATGAGCTCAAAAGGGAATATATAGGAATTATAGAGGAAACCACATGGAATGATTTCGTGGATGCCATAAAGGAAGAATATTACCCTGTTAGGGCCTATGGTGATTTGTACATACAGTGGCAAAGAACTCCGTTAAGGTAAGGATCACTCGATTCAAGATTATACTGAAAAATTCATTCTTTGTCTATGAGATTGGGCATTCAAGACATAGAATAACACAGATTCTAAAATATCACAGTGGCTTATAATGGAGCATCTGAGAGGACATGGAATTCTTTCAATTTCAAACCCTTGGCGAGGCATACAATTTTGCAGTCAAGATTGAACAAAAGCATAAAAGGAGGACTACCAAGAACCAACCCGTGAGGGGGAAAATGATAAAGAAGGCCAAACCCGAGGCCAAGGTTGGAAATGGAAGGAGTTGTAAAGAAATAAGATGCAAAATGAGAAGATAGGGACGTGGTGTGACCTCCGCAAAAAAAATTGTTACTCCAAGGAATAATGTCGAGCCATCAAGTCCTTACTCACCAAGTCATCTTCTTCAATACTCTCTGCACCAACAGTTACAGACACTGAGGTCAAGGATGAAGAGGATGAAATTATAGATTCTTGGCCATATGTGATCATTGCCACCTCAAAAGTCAAGAATATGTATGAGAAGGAAAGGCTCTTCCACTCGAAGCTCTGGGTAAAAGGTAAGCCATTGCATTTTATCCTTCATAGTCGAAGTCAGAAGAATTTAATTTCTATTGATGTTGTAAAGAGCTTGAACCTGTGAAGCCACATCCCCAACCATATAGTATCAAGTGGTTAAACCTAGGAAGAGACCTCCAAGTCACACAACAATGCCTCCTTCCGTATGCCATCAAGGCCTTCCATGATGAATTCGTGTGTGATGTTGCTCTAATAGATGTTTGTGATCCACTCCTAGGACAACCATTTATGTGGGATAGACATGGCATCTATGAGTCACAACCTAAAAGGGTCACCATTACCATTAGGAGTCGATGTTATCAGATACCTGAGGTCATTCCCCCAAAATCTATCTCCCTCATTAGTTCTAAACAGTTTTTCATCTTGATGATCAGGCCAAAACCTACAAACAAAATTGTTGTAGCCTCCATGAACATGCACTCAATGCAGCAACAGAAGCAACTCAACCAAATCATAACCGAGTATGATGATCTATTCTAGACACCTAAAGGAGTGCCATTTCAGTGTCAGGTAAAACATGTTATTGATTTGGTCCCGGGGTCTCCTTTACCCAACAGCCCTGTGTACCACAGGTCAGTCCTTGAAAATGAGGAGATCAAGAGGCAGCTCCAGGAATTGATTCAAAAGGGACATATTAGGCCAAGCTCTTCACCTTGTGGAAGTCCAATTATCTTGGCGCCAAAGAAGGATGGAACATGGAGACTTTGCATAGACTATCGGGCTTTGAACAAAATCACTGTGAAGAATCGCTACCCCCTCCCAAGGATTGATGATTTGCTGGACCAGCTCCATGGTGCAAAAATTTTCACCAAAATTGATCTCAAATCTGGCTATCACCAGATCCCTATCGAGCCCACCGATGTTTGGAAAACTACATTTAAGTCTCGTGAAGGCCTATTCGAATGGTTGGTCATGCCTTTCGGACTAACTAATGCACCTGTAACATTCATGTGGATGATGGATGACATCCTGTGGCCCTACACCAATTCCTTTGTGGTGGTCTACCTAGATGATATACTCATTTATAGCTAGACCTGGGAGAGGCATCTGCAACATGTTCGAGAAGTACTTCAGACCCTCAGGAAGCACAGACTGTATGCAAATCTGGATAAGTGCACATTTGGGATGACAAAGGTCTAGTACTTGGGTTACGTAATGGATGAGGAAGGAGTCCATGTCAACCCAGAGAAAATTCAGGTTATTCAAAGGTGGCCTACCCCAAATACTCTTACAAAGATTTGTAGCTTTTTGGGTCTTGCCAATTTCTATCGCCGGTTTGTCTTGGGTTTCTCACATATTTCCTTGGCATGTAATCAGGTGACTAAAGGAGGGAACAAGGCTAAATTCCAATGGGGGGAAGAAAAACAGAAAGCATTTGAAGGGATGAAAGAAAGGTTATGCTCGGCCCCTGTCCTTTCCCTTCCTGATCTACATCATCCATTCGAGCTGATGACAGACGCATCTGAGTATGCCTTGGGAGCTGTTATCATGCAACATGGCCACCCTGTTGCATACCATAGTGAAACATTCAATGACACGGTCAGGAAGTACCCAACATATGACAAGGAGCTTTATGCCATCATCCAGGCATGTAAGCAATGGAAACACTACATTCTGGGGAAGGAGACAGTAATCCACACTAACCATAGGCCTTTAAAGTTCCTTCAGACATAGAGCAAGTTGAGGAATGAGAGACACCAGAAATGGGCCACATACCTACAAAATTTTCACCTGATAATAAATCATAAGAAGGGAAGTGCCAATTGAGCAGCAGATTTCCTAAGATTCCCTCCAATTGCAGCCCTCACAACTATTCTTAATCTCTATGGACATGATATTTCAAGTTGGTGCAGTTTGTATGAGGACCCTGAGTTTTCAAACACATATCAGACCTTTCGTGAAGGAAAACGTGTCTCTAATTTCTATCTATAGGATAATCTCCTCTTCCATATGGGACACATCTATGTTCCAGCAAGTGAACAACAAGAAGATGATCTGGGAAGCACACTTCAGCAAGGACCATAGGGCACTTTGGCGTGGACAAGACATTGGCAGTACTTGAAGCATTTCTACTGGCCTAATCTAAGGACTGATGTGGTGAAGTATATTAAGTCCTGCACTCCTTGTGTAATTGCTAAGCCAACTAACAAGAAACAAGGATTGTACACACCATTTCCAGAACCAACCAAGCCTTGGGCATCTGTCTCGATGGACTTCCTCTCAAGTTTGCCAACTTCGAAACATGGGAATGATGGTTTTTTTTTGTAATTGATCAGTTTTCTAAAATGGCTATAATGGTTTCCTGTAAGAAAAATATTTCTGCTGAAGATACTGCTAAACTTTATTTCATTCATGTATGGATCAACTTTGGGCTCCCCAAGTCTATTGTTTCTAATAGGGATAGCAGGTTCCTGAGCATCTTCTAGTCCACCTTATGGGGAATGTTTGATACAAAGTTGATGAAGTCCACATCCTTTCACCCATAGACTGATGGGCAAACAGAAGTGGTGAATCACCTAATTTTTCACATGCTTCGTATGTACCACTCCAAGCACTGTTGCACATGGGACAAGGGCCTACCATACATACAACATGGATATAATCAAGCCCTACATAGCTCCACTAAACACAGTCCATTTCAAGCTTGTTACGGATTCCAACCTATGGCTCCCATCAATGTATGCATACAAATTCCTACCATGGAATTCACACCTCATGGAAAAAGTGAGCGAGCAAAAAGTCGAGAAGGTTTTTTTAACGAGATCCAACACATTCAAAGACTAAGTCCATGACATTTTACAAAAATGAATAAAAATTATAAGAATCACTATGATAAACACAGGGTTCCACATCATTTCTAGGTTGGTGATAAGGTTTGGTTGTGGCTTCAGAAGGAATGGCTTGCAGGTCCACACAGAAAGATTCGACCTCTCTGGTATGGTCCTTACACTCTCACTAAGCAAGTAGGGGAAAATGCTTTCGAGTTGAATCTTCCACCCTACCTTGGTCTGCACCCCATCTTCAATGTGGACCTCCTCAAGCCATACCATCCACCTTTGTTGGATACTTCAGTCATAGCAGAACAATTGGACATCTCTGAGCTCAATCCAACAAGTCTTTCCCCAGCTGAAGAAGATCAGATTGTGGACAATTTGACTAAGACCACTAGAGGACAACCTATTCAACTCTATCATGTGATAAAGAAAGGAAATCTCAGTCACCAAGGTGAGTGGCTCACTACATACTAGGTAAAGAAGCAATTTCCACATTTGATGGGGCATCTTAATGCAATGGGGACCATTGCTTTTGAAGGAGGGAGGAATGATCCAGGCAACAATTATAGTGGTGCAACTTCCAGAGACCATAACTTTTGCACCATACCTCCGATTGACTCCATTCAAAAGGAAACAAAAAGCTTGGAATGCATAGAATGTGATGAAAAGGCATAGAACTTTGTTTGGAAATGTTTGACCCTTGAAATCCATGTTTAAGGGGCCCAAATTGTGATTTTTGTAGTGCTTTCTAAAAATAGTAAATTCTTAAAATAGTATGTTTCACAAAATTAGTGCACATGTAAGTCTTGGAAGATAAAATACCTCATCTCCCTCGAGACCGGTGACCTTCCACATTCCTATAGGTTCCCTTTTTTATTTCTAAAATTATTATAAATGCATATGTAACCCGAAAAGGGATAGACATCTCCTGGCAAAGATAACTGATGTATTTGAAGTCTTTGAGTAATTTACATCTCTTTCCAAAGATAGTTATTTTTCAATTCATCTAGCACAATTGTTAATCTGTTCCTTAAGTCTGAAACCCCTCGGTTTTGGATCATTGAATCAATGGTTGATGTGCATTTCACTTTTTTTTCCACCATTTTTTCTCTAAGATTCCTCAAGATGTGAATAAGCACTATTTTCATCATTTTTGATGAAATTCCTTGTCGTTTTTGTTTGCAAAGTGCCATTGATTGGATTTAGAACTTAATTTTTGAGTCCAAGGATTGTTAAGGTTGATATTTTGAAGTTGGAATTTCTCAGGCACTTAGAAAAACATGAATTACCAAAGAAGATGAATGCAAGACAGAGTTACAGAAGAAAGAGAAGGAAAAGCATGAAATGATGGAGGTCGCAGGTGCAAAGGATGAAAAAGGTGTTTCCTCGAGGGTGGAAAGGATTAACTGTCGAGATCCAATGTACAAATCCTGTAGAAAATGATTAAAATGTGGATTTCTCACATGATAGAATCATAATGATTAGAAGGACAACCAAAATGTTGTGGCATGGAATCCTAGTCATTAGTCGAGGCTCTGAGAAATGTGATCAGTTCATAATTGGTCCACCTGGCAACTTTTGGATGTGAATTTGATAAACTTCACTTTCTGAGGAAAATTGGTAACAAGAAAAGGTCCCTCGAATATTATTCTTTTTGTGGGGAAAATTTTGGATGAGTGAGTAAGTGAAATGTATAAATACATTGAGAATACTCTTAAAAAGGGTCAGGTGTTGAATTCTTAAGAAAAAAATTTGAGAGAGCCCATCTTCTTGAGAGACCAATCCAAGAAACCTATTAATTTCTTTTCTTTTATATTTCAATCACGTCAAGTTGGTTGTGAGTGTACATCCATTGACAAGCTCTGAGACTGTTTAAAGAAACTTTACCCTGCTGATGAATGTAATTAATTTCGAGTTAATTTGTGTCAATCTTGGATAAATTTGTGTCTACTTTGTTTAAGAATGTATGCAAGTAGTTTTTCTTATTCCTATTAAAATTTTATGTTAAAGTCACTTCAAATCACATCGGATCTCTTCCTGTGACAATTTAGTGGAATTTGCAATTTCATTTCAAGAAGAGCCTTCATCATGTGATGAGATAAACAATTTAAAATCACTTCACTATCATTCTTTGTTAAATATTGTTTGTAAGCCTTCAAGTGTATCTCAGGCATGAGGAACCAGGGGTCTTTAATGTTTTATTGAGTCTTTATCTCAAGCCTTCATGTTAAATTCTTGGAGATTGTGTGAAACCATGTAAATATGGGCCTCCATTGATGCACACCTTCTAGTTTAAGGAATATTTTAGCTATTCTAAAGCTTTCTGTCATTTAGCTTTCCAATTTTTGTGAAGTATCTCAAATATCTGGTATAATAAATTTTATCCTGTTTAATATCCCACCAAAATTATTCAGAAAAATGAATCCATCCTGAACTACCCTTGTTTTCTCTGTGTCCACAAAAGTATAAATTCTACTACCAAAATATGCAGAAGCAATCAAGATTCCATAATGTCTTTAGTAACCTTAGCCCTATCTAGGAAATATCACCATTCTTTAGAAGTGACAACTCGTGAGAGTTAAATTGTGGTGCATTGATCATATTTTCTCAGGGTCTCCTTTCAAATTTGTGTAAAGAAGGATATATTTATTCTCCTTCACTGAAAAAGGTTACAAAACGGGTCCTCTCACCTGGTCGAAAGGCACAACCTAAAGAAGTGAGGATAGATCAAATCCTTAATGAATGTGCTATCCATTTCTCCGATGCCCGAGTGATAAAGAATCAGACAAATCCTCTCCCCAGCTACAAAATGACTCAAAATAAGATATGTATGTCCGTCAGTGTCTTGTTAAATCGTTGATGCTACTCGGTTTCCAAGGGAGAATAAATTTGGATACCCACACCAGAATGGTGCCATTTTCGGGGACTCTTTGAAGTATTTTAAAAATGCAGTGCATACATACCTTAGTAATACTTCTTACATGTGTTGTGTGCTAATACATTATTCAACCATCATTATCTATTTATATTTGTAAGAATTTTTCAAAGTTGTAAGTTGTGACTGCAATATTTCCAGCTTATATAGTTATTGCACTAAAGTGTGTATCATCATTGACAAATTTGGGTAGAAGAAGAGAAAATCTTGTAATATTTTCATGAATATGGTATTGAGAGACATTTTATAGGTCTTCCATAGTGCATTTTCAAAAACTAAGGTGAAAATCCTTAGTGGCGACTCCATGTTGTTTAAATTATTAATAAATACCAGTGTTTTAACATATATAAAGTACGATTTGTCGTTAATCTCTACAAACCTGGAAGGAAGAAGATCTTTCCTCACTAAGGACCCTAGTAGAAGGTTGTTTCTAGAATTGGGAAAGTCTAATTCAGAAGGAAGAATAATTTTGAAGGTTGTTGGAGATCAAGAATCAAGAAAAGAGATCTCTATTGGTGAAACTGATCAGCCTATGATTGAAGATTTCTATACTTCCTCAAGTGAATCTGAATTAGGTGGTCTCTTTGTTGAATTTAATTCCCCATCTGGAGAGGGGCCTTCATGTGTATTTGAAAAAATTTCTTCTCAATCTACCCCTGTATTTTCCAAATTTGATAGAGTTTTATGAGAAACAGAGCCTTTAGATGGAAGTCGATCGAGAATTCCATCCCTATACCACAAACACTTCTCACTCCTCATCAGTTTTCATCTCCTCTAATTTCACCTCCTCAAAATAATATGGCTCAAAGCATCCACCCAAATCTCCATCTTTTGTTAATACTGTTGGTCCCATCAATTTTAGAGGTATGGTTGCTATCCAAATGTTGTGCCACAAGATGTAAGAAATAAATTGCCTAAGTTTCAAGTAAATCATGCAATCACTGGTGATCATCACTTGAATCTCTTTTTTAATATGATGGAGAACTTTGAAATATAATTTGAGGATGTGTACATTAAATTGGTTATCCATACTCGAGAAGAAGATGCGAGGGGACTGGTATAAATCTTTGCAGATGATTCCATTGATTCTTGGATAGAAATGAATAGTTATTTTAGACTATAGTATGGTAATAAAAAGACCCTAAATTTCTTTTATCGAGTTTGAAAATATTAAGAAGAATCCCAATGAATCGGTGCATGATTTCAATACAAGATTTAACAAAACATTGAGAAGAAAACTCGTTAATTTGAGGCCATGTGATGAATCATGTCGATAAATTATTTAGAAGCATTTGATAAGAAAATTACTTACTATTTGAGGGATAAGAACTATGGAACTTTGAGGTAGACCTTTACCATGGATCTACAAATTGAGAACAACCTTAAAGCAGTTGGAAAACCTCCTAAGAGGGAGGGTGTTAAATTGATCAACCTTGAGAAGCTTCAATCAAGTATGGCTTTGGATCTTGAGGAAGTTGTAAAGAATTTGGCTAGAGCTGTCAAAGAAATCTCTTACAAGCTAGACAAGGAAGAGAAAGGAATTGGACAAGGTTACTGTCGACACTAAAATTTTCCTCCGTAGTTTCTATTTCATTAATGGATGTATTAGTAATAGGATGTTGTTAAGTATAATTAGTAGTAGCATCTGATAGAAGATAACGGTGATGCCGATACGACACAACCAATAATGTATAGTACGATAATATTCAAAAGTACAATAGGAATGTTGTGGTAAAAAGTAAGTATTTGTCATAAGCGATCAGTAATGTTAAAATGTCAAAGTTAGGAAGTAGGGTCTACATGATTAGGAATTAGAAATATTATATTGGTAATAAGGACAAGGAGTGAGGTAATAAATATTTTGTGTATTTTATTTGTAAAAAGTCTAAAAATGTGGAACCCATGTGAAATGATAAAGTTTATCTTATCTTAACAAATAAACTTATATGTACAGATAAAAGTTAAGGTATGGGATATGATTCATCAGAGTAGATTTCTTATCCTATCTTAGAGATAAGATGTATAAGCTTGGAAGTTGTATAAATAGAGAGGCCATCCCCCTAATTTAGCATAGAAGGAAGTAGTGAGAAATATTGTATGAGTAAGTGTGTTAAAGAAACCATTAAGAGGTGTAATTATGAAGTTTCTCCCATAGTCATTATTGGAAGGCAAGTGAAGTTAATAACACTTGAAGAACCTCATGGGTGAGATTGTAACAATTTCATGTTGATATTATAATTTACACATATATTTTAGATTTGTCATCATTCCTTTGTATCATAGTCTATGTTATTCTTGTGTTATGTTTGTTGTTGTGTTTCCAGATTACATCCACCAAACTAAAGGTTGTGCATTAGTAAATAATCATAGCACGAGGAGTTCCCGGTGAAGAATTATCATAGTGCCAGATTGGTGTTGACATTTTAGTTCCATTGTTGGGACCATTCCTAGTTGGTGGATTTTCTGGAGAGATATTCCCACTTAGTCAGAAAACATTTGGAGGGTAACATTGTTTTTACTGTGTATAGTAGTTACCATGGTAAAGTCACTTTTTACGGTGAATAGTGTTTACCATAGTAAAGTCAATTTTTACCACAGTAAGTCAAGTTTTACCATAGTTTACCGTGGTCATTTCTATTTTATATTATAGTGATTTCAATTATTTATGAACATAAGTCTTGTTGATTGTACTTGTGGGTTGGTATTTCACTTGTGGTTACTTTTAAAATGGGGAAGATTCCTATTTTTCATCCCAATCTAATGAAGATGCTTCCTCTTTCATTCAATAGTTTAAATGATTTTTATTTGTAATGGCCTTATAAGAAGGGAATAATGGACTGAATTTTTCCTACCTTTTTGGATGGTTCAACCCTTAGGTGGTTTGAAACACTAGGTGATAATGTGAAAAACTCATGGGATTTATTAACGAAAGTTTTCTTAAAGAATTTGGTGAACAACAGAAATATGCAAATCTCATGATCGATATCACAAAGATATCCCAAGGAGAGAAGGAGAAGATAAGGGATTATCATGCTCGTGTTCTAGAGCTAAGGAGGAAGCTCGATGCCTAGGTCGGAAGGAAGGATTAGCGTATGGGTTGATGAATGGCATGAATAATCTCCTTTGTAAGCACTTCATTCTTTGGACGAAGCTAGAGATTAGACAATGAGTGAAGTATGACTTCCCAGCTACCATTGAACAAGCAAAGGAGATTACAAGAAGGCAAGAAGAAATCATGGAAGAGGAGCCCAAAGAAATTGTTGCTAAAGTAGAGCCTACACCAGTACCTTTGGTCCAGAACCCAAACCAATCTTGGTGAGCACAAATCTTTCTCCTAGTACATCTGCTGATTATGAAGATCTGCTCAGGAAGATGGGCTAGTTAACTATTAATCTTCTTCAAGGAAAAGAATTTAGTTCTCAGGGAGGAGATAAAGGTCCAAAAAGAAATATTTCTAAAGTTGTATGTTATGATTGTCATAAAAAGGGTCATTATAAGTATAATTGTCTAGATAGAGCTTCTACATCCGGTACAAGAGATAATCATAAAGGAAAAGAACCTATGAATTCTTTTGATGTAGTAGATAAGAGCATAAATAATGAAGTAGATGTGTTTGTAACAAAAAGAAAGAAAGAAAAAGATAACCAAGAAGGAAATGATCCTAAGAAGATGAAAGGAGAAACTAGTAAGAAACATAGGAGAAGAAGGTTGGGTGTGCAAGATTTTTTGATTTCACAAGGACAAGGACCATACTCCATCTTAGAAGATCTGTCCAAAAGGCTTGCAAATATTACATATAGTCAACTCTTGGCTATGTCTTCTGAGAAGAGGCGAGAGCTACAAAGTGGACTCAATGCTTGATGAAGGAAGGAGGTTGAGGTCCTTGTTTTGGAGGCAGAGGCGGATCCCTACACTCCACAAGTTGAGGTATTATGTAATGGTATTTCAATTCATGATGTCTTAGTTGATGGAGGTGCTACAGTTAATGTAATGGCCGAGTCTATAATGAATATTTTTGGTTTAAAAATTGATCATCCCTCAACACTTATGTTAAGGTCATTAAATAAGGGAAAAACTAAACCAGAAGGTGTAGTTTCAAATGTGGCAATATCTCATTATGGGTGTTGTATATGTGGTAGAATTTTAGGTGATAAAAAATGGTACTGTTGCGTACCCAATGTTGTTGGGAATACCATGGCTAAGGAGAGTTCATGCAAGAAACTACTAGAATGAAGGCTTCATGACACTTGGACATAGTAGAGAGAGGGTGAAGATAAACGTGATCCCTCGGCATCATAAGACAAGACCTGTGGATTCAAGTGATGAAACTGATGATTGGACATCCTCTCGATTACTCTAGTACAAGTGAAGTGGACACAGAAGATGAAGAAAGTGAGGTTGATGTTTCGTTCATAGATATCCTTCTAGTCAGACTGACTCATGAACCCATAAAATTATATACGAGAATAAATTGATGATCGTCTCTAAAAAATAAAGATTGGTGATGTTGTGATGGATAATGAGAAGGAATCCTACCTCCAACTCTTTCGAAGGTAAATACACCTATTCACTTTTGATTACAAGGAACTATGTCAAGTAACTTGGGTAGAACATTCTATTGAGTTGGTAGATGGTGTTAAGCCCATAAAGCAAATGCCATATAGAATGAATCCTAATTTTCAAAGACTGTAAAGAAGAAATAGATAAGTTTCTTGATGCAGGATTCATTTTCTTTGTGGAGAATTCGAATGGGTTTCTCCCATTGTGATCTCAATAAAAAGAATGGGAAGATACGCATTTGTGTTGATTATAGGAAGATCAATAAGGAAACAAAGAAGGATCATTACCCTCTTCCATTCTCGAGATCGATCTTGACGAAGTAGCTTGCCAGAGTGCTATAGTTTTTTTGATGGATATAGCAGATACAACCAAGTTTGTATAGCGGAGAAAGATAAGCTAAAGACCACGTTCAACACTCCTTGGGGAACATTTTCTTATAGAGTTATGCCTTTTGGGTTGTGTAATGCTCCATAAACGTTCCAGTGTTTGATGAATAGGGTGTTTAAACCCTACATTCGAACTTCATAAGATTATTTCTGGATGATTTTTACATCTATGGTAGCAAGATGGACCACATGCACCAGATGGAGACATTATTTCAAAGGTTAGATGAAGAAAAAGCCTCACTAAACCCTACAAAGTGTGTCTTTTTGTTAAGGCATGTTGTATCTAGATATGGTATTGGTACTGATCCTGATAAAGTTTCAAAAATCAAAGAGTTACCATTTCCTATGAATAGAAGTATGTTGAGATCATTTTTAGGCCATGTGGGTTACTATATAAGGTTCATTAAGAATTTCTTAAAGATTGCATAGCCACTAACCTAGTTCTTGAAGAAGGATGTTACTTATGAACTAGGAAATAAGGCGCATGAAGCTTTTGAACAACTGAAGGAAGCCCTGGTGTCTTCACCTATTTTAAAGAATCCAGATTGGAGCAAGCCATTCATTATGTATATTGATGCCTTAGATGTAGCACTAGGAAGTACTCTAAGCCAAAAGGATGAAAATGGGAATGATCATCCAGTTTACTTTGGGAGCAGACAAATGAGCAGTGTTGAGGTAAATTATACTATAACTGAAAACAAGGCTCTAGCTATTATTTTTACTTGTAAAGAAGTTTAGAAATTACTTGCTAGGGCAGAAATTTATAGTTATAACAAGATCATCGGGATCTAAAATATATTCTAAATAAGCCTAACCCATCGGGAGGATAGCAATATGGATAATTTTACTACAAGAATTTGAATTTGATATTATAGATAGGCCAGGAAAGAAGCATGTCAATGCAAATGCACTCTCTCGAGCCTATGATGGTTTAGATTCATCTTGTGATGATGATGATTTCCTAGATGTAACATTGTTATCCCTTGACACAATCTCTAGTGAATACATAGATATTTAGAATTATTTGAATGAATTCAAGTTTCCTTATGGTGCCAATGCAAAGACTAAGAGGATGATTACTCAAGCTAGTCGTCCATATTCTATTCTGCATGGAGTATTATTTCGAATAGGACCTGATGGACAGTACAAGAGGGTAGTTGGATGTGATCAAGGGAAGGAGCTGATAAAATAATTTCATAATCGTACATGTGGAGGACACTTCTCTAGACAACTTACAACAAGAAGGATCATGGATGCAGGTTGTCAGCTGACCCACTCTTTTTAGAGATTGTTATAATTATTGTAAGACATGTAATATTTTCAAACACATCATAACAAAGTAAGACTTCATCAGCTCCATTATACCCTATTCTTCCACTTGGTCCCTTTAAAAAGTGCGGAATAGACATTTTAGGTCCACTTCCAACTACCCCACGCCAAAATAAGTATATTGTAGTTATCATAGATTATTTAACAAGGAGGTTTGAAGCTAGGCCATTGAAAACAACTTCCATGGATGAAGTGGCAAGGTTCATATATCAATGCATTTGTCACTAGATTTTGTTGCCCATTAGAAATTGTAATAGATCAAGGAAGCCACTTCATTAATGAGGTAGTAGAATCCCTAGTCAATAAGTTTTCTATTAAGCATAGGAAGGCAACAACATACAAGCCAAACACAAATGGACAGTGGAATGAACAAATTTTGTGTTATGTCAAATTCTAACAAAAGATGTAGCCTTGCAGTACATAAGTGGGATAAAAGGATTCATGCAGCATTGTGGGCATATAGGGCAACATCAAAGTCAACAGCAGAGGATACTTCCATTTCAGTTGGCTTATGGCATTGATCCAGATTCTTCCTATTGAGTTTGATATTCCCACTTTGTGAGAGTTATGAAAAATGAAAGGATGGATGAAAGTGATTCATAAAAAAGAAAGGTTGGTACATATTCATTTTCTAAAGGAAATGAGGGAAATAGCAAAGGATACAAGCTATAAGAAGAAAATGAAGCGAAGGAATACTTTGATCAAAATATCCATTGGTCTCCATTTCATGTGAATGAGTTGGTTCTAGTATATGATTCCAGAGATAAAAAAAAAAGAAGAAGAAAATTTATTCCAAAATGGATGGGGCCCTACAAAATAGCAGTTGTGCATGAAAATGGTACATACCGACTAGAGGAATTGGATGGCATTCCCATTACAAAATGGATCAACAACGACAAGTTAAAGATTTTCCAAGCACCGAAATAGTCTACTCCAGGACACGGTAGAATCTAGGAAGGGGAAGATGTCGACACTAAAATTTTCCTCCGTAAGTTCTATTTCATTAATGTATGTATTAGGAATAGGATGTTGTTAAGTATAATTAGTAGTAGTGTCTGATAAAAGATAATGGCGTGGCTAATACGACGCTGCCAATAATGTATAGTATGGTAATAGTCAAAATTACAATAGGAATGTTTTGGTAAAAAGTAAATATTTGTCGTAAGTGGTCAAGTAATGTTAAAATGTCAAAGTTAGGAAGTAGGATATACATGATTAGGAATTAGAAATATTATATTGGTAATAAGGACAAGGAGTTAGATCATAAATATTTTGTGTATTTTATTTGTAAAAATTCTAAAAATGTGGAACCCATGTGAAATGATAAGGTTTATCTTATCTTAAAAGATAAGCTTACATGTACATATAAGAGTTAAGGTATGGGATACAATTCGTCGAGTATATTTCTTATCCTATCTACTCTTAAGGTATGGAGTAGATAAGAGTTAAGCTTGGAATTTGTATAAATAGAGAGGCCACCCCCTTATTTAGCATAGAAGGAAGTAGTGAGAAATATTGTATGAGTAAGTGTGTTAAATAAGCCATTAAGAGGTGTAATTGTGAAGATTCTCCCATAGTTATTGTTGGAAGGCAAGTGAAGTTAATAACACTTGAAGAACATCATGGGTGAGATTATAACAATTTCATGTTGATATTATAATTTACACTTATATTTAAGATTTGTCATCATTCATTCGTATCATAGTCTATGTTATTAATGTGTTATGTTTTGTTGTTGTGTTTCCATATTACATCCACCAAACTAAAGGCTATGCATTATTAAATAATCATAGCACGAGGAGTTCCCGATGAAGAATTATCATAGTGCCGGATTGTGTTGATGTTCTCAAGGTCAGCATAGGAAAAAATGACAAGATAGATTCGTAAATCATCCTAGAAATGATCAGATATCTGATGATAGAGGTAAAGGACCCATGGGAACTAGACAACCCTAAGCTAGGGAAAATAGAGTAGTTCTTGATCCTCTAAATGCCAGAGTTGTTGTTAAAGAGACAAATGAAATTGATTGGTGTGAAAAATGTTTCTTACCCCACCTGTCATGTGAAGTAGATCAGCAAGATGAAGAATCTGATGATGATGATAACATTTATGATGATTCATGCATGGTGAATTTCTCTACAATATCACATAAAGGAACAACTTCAACTGAAGTAATAATTGCAAGAAATATTGCAAGTTTTTGGATTGCACTTAGCGGGTACCTCTTCTTCCTCCCTCTCATACTTTAGAAATAGATATGGTACAAGATTTTGAACTTCCTAATAATGATTTTAAGTATCTAAGAGCTCTAATGATTAAGAAGTATGATCGAGGAATCCCATCATAAGATGATAGACAGTTGTTAATGAATGTTATTTTTTCCCAAGGAAAAGAGTATAACATAAGAAGTAAAGCTATCGAAGGGGCAAAGCCTCAAGCTAAAACAAAAACCCCAGTTCTCACCAATATCGCAAAATAAATTCCAAAGAAAGATGCATCTGGAAAAGGCCTTGTTGTCTCAAGTAGAACTGGTGTTCCCACCCATGCCCAAGATGTGAAAAATATTTTTCCATCCGATGAGGTTTTCAATCTTTCTCCAAATGTTGCTTTGCCTAAATACATTCCTTATGACATTTCCCAAGTCTTGAGTTAGTTCAAGATTTTTGTTCCAATTGTTGAACTACTTAGGATTCCTGAGGACAAGAAGATGGCCTTTGAGTATTTGGGATTGGAAGAAGATAGGACTACCCAAGGTAGAAATATAAATAATGTAGACACTCCTTATTTAACCGTTACGACCAAGAAAAATAACCAAAATTGGAGGAGATAGGTGAACCACCTGAAGTTTACTTGGGAACATCTTTGGTTTAGTCTCAATAAAATGTTGATCCATTTTTTACAACGCTGATTATTAAGGACAAAATGCTACACAATTGTATATTTGATTCTAGAGCATCATGCAATGTTATGCCTCTAGAGGTCATGAATGAAATGAACATTAAAGTGACAACAGCTTATGGCAAGTGTACTGCAATGGATTCTAGAGATGTGCCATTTGTAGGATATGTAAAAGGTTTGGTGGTACTACTTACAGCTTATTCGGGTAAGAACTTGAAACTTGATGTTGTTATTGTTGATTGCCCTGTCAAATGGGGCATATTGTTATCAAGAAAGTGGGCTATGGGTGTTGGTGGAAGTGTTCAAGTGGATATGTATTTTGCCACCATTCCAACTGAAGGAAGCATTGTAAAGTTGTATGGAGAGAAGAAGATGTTGCACCTCATTGAAGATCCCAATAATGTTTCTTATGAAGTGTTGTATGCTGATGTAGATGTTGATAAATTTGTTGGATTAGCTGCTGGAAAAGAACACAAGATTGATCAATGTAAATTTCTTGAACAAGTAGGTTTTCCTTAGACCTTGTTATTCGATGGAGCTTGTTCCAAGTTTGGAAATCATGCTGCTATTGTTCTGATTTCTCCAGGCTAGGAAGAGTTTGTTTTTTCTTTCAAAATCAACTTTGAATGCACTAAAAACATTGCTTAATATGAAGCATTGTTATTGGTTTTGAGAATTTTATGGAAATATGGTGTAAATGATATCATTGTCAAAGGATATTCGAAATCGATTGTCAAGCAAATTAGAAAATTGTATGTTACTAAAAATCATAGAATGAAACAATACAAGTATGCGATCTGGGGATTTGATTGAAATGTTTGACTCATTTAATATTGTTCACCATGATACAAATTTTAATGATATTATATACAAGTTAGGAGTGTTAGGATCCATATTTTGAAATTGTACAATATCTCCATTTTTGAGTATGATGTTGAAATACTAAAAAGGCCATCTGTCCTTGACAACGTTAAAAATTGACAATTTTTCGATGATTATGCCCAGTGAAACGGTTTCTATAGAACTAAGGTGATTTTTTTACCAAAATATAGATTGGGAACCAATAGTGTGTGTTCTTAAAGGAAAGGAAACTTTATTTGGCAAAGACATCATCCAGATGAATAAAAACATGATTCCCAAAGGTTTGGTGGCACTTGAATCATACTTCTATAATGTTGATTGCATTATTAACATAATTATGTTAGTTTTAAGAGATGTGGAAGAGAAAAACTTGGGCACAAAGAAAAAACCATGTAAAATATTGTTAGGAAGCAATATGAGCAAGTAAGAGAAGCAATCCTATGTTCAATTGTTGAAAAATATCAAGACCGCATAGCTTGGTCTTACTCGAGTTGAAGGCATACAAGGAATATTTGTTCCAATATGAAATTCATCTTGAATCTAATGCCAAGCCTTTTAGGCAAAAAAAGAGTCTGATCAATCCATTCCTTTGTTTGAATATGCAAGAAGAATTGAAGAATTTGAGGGATGGAGGGATCATTCAGCCCACAAGGTATTCATCTTGGGTTACAAATTTAGTATCTGTCATAAAAATGAATGGTGATATAAGGTTGTGCATAGACTTTAGGAACTTGAATAAACCATCATTGAAAGATAATTACCCTATGCCAAACATGGAGAATATGCTATGATTGGTAAATCGGTTCTCAATTGTTATCCCCTTTGGATGGTTTCTCTAGCTATAATAAAGTTGTTGTGAAGGAGTCAAAGAATAAAGACTTCCTTTACCACTTATTGGGAACTTATGTCTATGTGAGGATTCTTTTTGGATTAATGAATGTTGGAGTAACTTTCTAAAGAGAAATGGATGTAGCGTTTGCTTGTTATATTAGTGATTTCATTGATGTTTATCAAGATGATGTAACTATGTTTTCCAAAAAAGAAATGGTCACTTGCAACACTTAGAGAGAATGTTGTTAAGGTGTAGAGAGTATGGCATATCATTGAATCCACAGAAGTTCCATTTTGGAGTGCAAAAGGCAAATCTGTTTGGTCACATTGTATCAAAGGAAGGGGTTATGATTGATCATAAGAGAGTGGAATCCATCAAAGAAGGTTCCAATTTTGGGAACTAAGAAGGGAGTTCGAACCTTCTTTGGACAAATAAACTTATTAGAATATTTGTGTCTAACTTTGTTGAGATGACCATCCCCATTACTAGCATGATGAAGAAGGATCAAGTTATCAAATGGGAATAAGTTTCCATTCAAGATTTTAATGGGATAAAAGAAGCATTAAAGCATGCCCCTGTTTTGGTAGCTCTAGATTACAAGAAGCCTTTTCAAACATTTTCTTTTGCTTCAGAAAACACCATTACATTTGTATTCTTATAGAAGGATGATAAATGGGCTTAGAGACCAATTGCATTTTTCAGTAAGGCATTACAAGGAGCTGAGTTGAAGTACACCATCATGGAGAAGCAAGCATTTGCCTTGGTGAAAGCAACAAAGGTTTTCAGACCTTACATATTGAGCTCTAAAGTTGTTTCTTATGTTCCCCATACCATGGTGAAAGATATCTTATTAGAGATGGAGGTCTCAAGAAAAAGATGCAGATGGGTAAACAAGTTGTAGGAATATGACATGGATATTCAAACCATGAAATTGATAACAGGTTTGGGCCTAGCTAAGCTTATGGCTAAGAGAAACTTGCGAACTATTGAGGTGAATGAAGTAGAAGGAGAAAGGGTGGATGTTCTTTAAAAGTTGGTAAGTTCTAAATGGTACAAAGATATAATATTTTATCTTAGACATCTATGTTGCCCTGAACATTTGACTAAAAATAAGAAAATATCTCTTAAGTTAGCCTCCCAAAAATATTTCATTACTGATTTTGGGTTAGCTTGGAAGAACCCTGAGGTAGTGGTCTTGAATGCATCACTGAAGATGAGGCCCCCAAAATAATTGCTAATGTCTATGGATGAGTTTGTGGTGGAAATTTTGCTTGAAGAGTTACAACACATAAAATCTTGAGGGTTGGTTATTGGTGGCTAACTCGTTTCATGAATACAACTATATTGGTTAGGAAATGTGAAAGTTTCCAGTGTTTTTCTAGAAGACTGAAAGCTAGAGATTCCCTTCCTTTACATCCTATGTCAATTGAAGCCCCATTTAAGAAATGGGGAATGGATTTCATTGAGATATTTCAGATCCTTCTGTGTTGGTCATAAATTGATACTTGTAGCCACTAATTATTTCACTAAGTGGGTGGAAGAAATCCCCACCAACAAAGTAACACACCAATTCATCATGTAATTCATGCTTAATTGAATCATATGTAGATTTGGAGTGCTAGCTAAGATTGTTCCTAATAATTCCATGAGTTTCAAGCCAAACCTTTGGTGGCAATGTGCAAAGGGTATGTAATCAATTTGACATATGATTCGAACTACAATCCCCAAGGAAATGGAAAAGATGAGTCCAACAATAAAAACTTGTTATAGATCATTAGAAGAACCTTTAAGCTGAAAAAAAAATAAATGGGGTGAGCAACGGAAGTTTGTTGTTTGGCACAGATGAGAATCACTTGTCAAAATATTTACTTGTAAAATGCCATTTGAGTTGGCATATGGAACTCAATATTTATTTCTCCTCCATTTGCAATTGTCTTCATTTCATTTTGTTCAAAAAATCGAAGATCAAGAAGTTAGTCCATATGATACTCGAATCAATCATATTATTGAGTTAGATGAAGAAAGAAGGGCATCCCATCAGTGACATGTGAAGTTTAGAGAAAAGTTGAAGAAGTTATTTGATAAAAAAGTGACTCCAAGAGCTTTTAATGTGGGAGATATTGTGTTATTATGGGACAGAAGGCACAAGGATAAGGGAAAACATGGAAAGTTTGATGCATTGTGGATGGGCCCTTATTTAATTGACATTCGAATTGGTGGACATAATTTCTTCTTAAAATACTTAGATGGGGAATCACTTGAATTTCCTGTTAATGGCGGGAATTTGAAACATTTCCTTGATTGATTTCTTAGAATCAAGGTATACTCCATTGTACAATGTATAGTCTTTTGGTTTCTTTCTGCCTTCGTGTTTTTTATATTTTCTTTTGTCCTGGTCCTTGGAAAGCATTTTGTTGGTTTCTCAATTCATCCTTGGGGAGTTGGTTATTATTGTTCTACTCTGCAAGCTTATTCTTTGACTCCATTGCCCAATGGTTTGTTTTAGAACTTGGTATGCTATTTGTTCTTGTGGCACTCATAAGGAGTGCCCATCCCCAATTCAGAGCCATTGTTGGTGCTAAATTTGATCTCACCCCGTTTCTCATTAAAATTATTCAATTTGTGGGCTCTATCATCTTTTTTATCTCCACGTATTAATACATGAAAAATATGTCCCCCATTTGGTTGCCATGATTACTCCCTTCTTTTGGTCGAGGATCACTTTAAATCCTGAGTTTATTTTTTTTGTTCCTCTATCCATGTGAAAGAATTTGTAACTTGGGTGAAAAATCGGGTTTTTTTCCCTTCCTTCCATTTTCCACAGTCACGTTTTGTTTTCCTTGTCAATTTTTGTCCCAAATATCTATGGAAACATGGTCTTCTCTGATTAGATGTGGCTCGTTGGATCACATTTGGGCCTTATATCATTTCCAAAATCTTTGTCCTTAAAGAAAGATTCATTTTCGGTGCAAATGGTGATTTTCCTACATTTTACGGTTTGACAGGTGTGTTTTTCCCCATCAAATTTACATCTCAACATCTATGGAAACGTGGCCCTTTCTAGTTAGATGTGGTTCGGATGGGCACTTTAAAACTCTAAGGACCGATTCAAATCAAATCTTTTCCATGTGGAGGGCCGACGCTCATCTGAAAATTCACCTTTTGGTTTAACCTTGGAGTTGCACCGGGGAGACACGTGGAGGTTTCCGTTGCCTTGCCAAGACTTAGACATTCTTTTTCATGTGGTCGGTGTAGCTTTGGTGGACCATGGAAACGTGCAGGGCCGACACTCATTTGAGGATCCACCTCAGGGTCTCACCTTAGCAGTTGCACCAAGAGGACACATGGTGAGCTCATGCTTGTTTGGGGTCTCTACTTTTAGGGACCATCTCAAAATTACGCCAGGGAGACATGTGGAGGCTTCCCCAACTCCTCTCTATAGGTAAGCTTTTCAAGTAACTTTCTAAAGGCTTGCGACATATGGAGGGACTTCACCTATTTGGGGACCCTAAATTTTATTTTGAACAAGTGTCGGAGGACACTTGGATGCTTCCGCTCACTCTGTCCTTTCTTGAATTTTAAACGGCCAAGAAAAATTCTTTCGGACCCTAGACACATTTCGCCTTCCACTGGTCCTTAAACATTTTCAGCAAACTCTACTAAACTGAAACACATGGTGAGACCGTGCTTATTTGGGCTCTCGCTTTTAGGGACCATCTTAAAGTGTGTGAAATTGAGACACATGGAGGATTTCTTTGGTTCCTTTTATACGATACTTTTTAAAGGCCAAAAGATGGTTTTCTTGAGCCTAAGGCACATGGAAGGTCCGCGCTTTTTTGGAAACTTACCTTTGTAGGTTACCTTTGAGTTTGTTCCAAGGAAACACATGGATGGTTCTAATCTAAAGTTAAGAAGAAGCTGCATAATCAATAGTTGTGCATTTCCCTTGTTTTTCTGCCATTTTTGCTCTAAGACTCCTGGAGATGCGAATACGCACTATTTTTCATCATTTTTGATGAAATTATTTGTATTTTTGTCTACAAAGTGCCATTGAATAGATTTAGAACTTAATTTTTGAGTCCAAGGATTGTTAAGGTTGATATTTTGAAGTTGGAATTGCTCGGGCACTTGCAAAAACATGAATTACCAGAGAAGTTGAATGCGGGATAGAGTTACAGAGGAAAGAGAAGGAAAAGGATGAAATGATGGAGGTTGTAGGTGTAAAGGATGAAAAAGGTGTTTCCTCAAGGGAAAAAAGGATTACAGTCGATCAAGTTGTATGCAGAGCCTCCGAAAAAATGATTAAAACGAGGATTTCTCACATTAAAGAATCAGAAAGATTAGAAGGACTGCCAAAACATTGTGGCATGGCATCCTAGTCATTAGTCGAGGTGCAGGGAAATGTGATCATTTCATAATTGGTCCACTTGGAAGCTTTCGATGTGAATTTGTTAAACGTCACTTTACGAGGCAAATTGGTAACAAGCAAAGGTCCCTCGAATATTATTCTTGTTGGGGGGAATTTTTGGGATGAGTGAGTAACTGAAATGTATAAATCTAATGACAATACTCTTGCAAAGGTTTGGGGGTTAAATTCTTAAGAGAAACTTTAAGAGATCCCATCTTCTTAAGAGACCAATCCGAGAAACCTATTATTTTCCTATGTTTTAGATTTCAATCACGTCAAGTTGGTTGTAAGTGTACAACCATTGATAGCTATGAGACTATTCAAAGAAACTTTCCCCTGCTACTGAATCTAATCAATTTGAAGCTAATTTGTGTCAATCTTGGATAAATTTGTGTCTACTTTGTTTTAGAATGTCTACAAGTAGTTTTTCTTATAACTATTACAATCTTGTGTTAAAGTACCTCCAAATCACAGAGGATCTTGTTCCTGTGACAGTTTAGTGGCATTTGTAATTTCATTTCAAGAATATCTTGCATCCAATGATGAGATAAAAATTTAAAATCACTTCACTGTCATTTTTTGATAAATATTGTTTGTAAGCCTTCGAGTGTATCTTAGGCATGAGGAACCAGGGGTCTTTGATGTTTTATTGAGTCTTTAGCTTGATCCTTCATGTTAAATTCTTAGAGATTGTGTGAAACCGTGCAAATTTGGGCCTCCATTGATGCACACCTTCTAGTTGAAGGAATATTTTAGCTATTCAAGATTTCTATCATTTAGCTTTCCAATTATTGTGAAGTCTCTCAAAGATCTGGTATAATCAATTTTATCATTCTTAATCTCCCACCAAAATTATTCAAAAATAATGAATCCATCCTAAATGCCCCTATTTTCCCTGTGTGTCCACAAATGTATAAATTCTACTGCTAAAATATGTAGAAGCAATCAAGATTCCATAATGTCCTTAGTAACCTTAGCCCTATCTAGGAAATATCACCATTCTTTAGAAGTGACAACTCATGAGATTTAAATTGTGGTGCATTGATCATATTTTCTTATGGTCTCCTTTCATATCTTCATTCTCCTTCACTAAAAAAGGTTACAAAATGGGTCCTCTCACCCTGGTCGAAAGGCATGGCCTAAAGAAGTGAGGATAGATCAAATCCTTAATAAAGGTGTTATCCATTTCTTCGATTCCCAAGAGATAAATAGTCAGAAAAATCCTCTCCCGGATACAAAATGAATCAAAAGAAGATCAGTCAGTCTCTCAGTCTCTTGCTAAATCTGGCATATCTTTTCGGTTTTAAAGGAGAATCAATTTGGATACCAATAGAAATAAAACTAGTTTGGAAAGGAAAACCCCCTCCAATCCTTGAAGGAAATAAATTATAACAATAAAACTACAATATAAACTAATCTAAGCTTTATCTCCTTATAGAATCCTCCACGGTTCTTCTTCTCTTGATCCCATGGCTTCCTCCTCTCCAACCTGCAAATTTTAACAAAAGAAAATAGACCAAATGAGGAAAATAGAGTAAGAAGAGGTTTTAATAAGACTACTTAAGGATATTTAGGGTTAGTTTGGAACCCTAGGATCTAGTGGCCACAATTGAATTGATCTAAGGTTGGAGGATTAACCCTACTTTTGTTTGGTAGAAATTTTTTTTAATGTTTAAATTAAATGCTTAAGGGTGTGTGTAGATGGGTGAATGGGGCCATTTATTTTCCTTGGGGTATAAAGTCCTTTCTAGTTCTTAGTATGCTTTAGGAATTTTATAAAAGGGGAATTTAAAGCTATTAGGGTAATGGAACTAAATTATTTAAACATGAGGTTAACCATATTAGGATTGAACATTAACTAAGAAGAGAAAACATTTAACCAAGTAAATTAAACTATGGCACCTTCCTAGTTGACTTTTAATTAATTGACCTTAGAGGTAAAGTAATTTTAATATCTAATCTTTTAATCAGACCTGGCCCATCAATTGTGAAGTTGAGTTTAGTGGTGTAAGTTAACTTGATGTGCCGTAAGGTTTAAACACCCTTGTGACCCGTTTATAACTTATTAAAAACAATTAGTCAAAAATTTCGGGGTTAAGTGTTAGGTTTTAGTATGTTCCTCGAACGTCATTTTTACGAATGTTATAGGATCATAGGGTGTACAGACATTATAATTTCATATCACCTTCTAATACTCATCTAATACTTAAATTTCCTTGAATAATCCAAACTTGATTAAGTGTGAAATCATACTCCTTAGGATATTGGTGATTAAGTAAAGCACAAAATATATGAACCATAGTTGAAGTAAAAAGAATTCATCATGAAGTCAACGTAATGATGTAAAGGTTATAAGAAAACCAAAGGATATTTTGGAACTATTATTAATCGTCGCATACACTTGAATGATCTCAGCATTCTAAAATGACAAAGATTATTTTTATATAAAATAAAAAATAAAATAATCTCTCCTTAGTTATATTTTAACCTAGTAAATGTGGAAAGTTGTGATACATAAGGGACAAACATAATCACCACACCCCTAAATGTGGTTTCAAATGATATTATTAAATGATTAAAGATTAAGAAAAAAAATTAAATTTGAGGATTGACCCTTTTGACTCGAGGAAAATCCTCTACTGCGTATCATGATCATTGCAAACTAAGTATCTAATACAATTAGTAAAAATGTGTGGTTAGTTGTAATAAATTAAAGCAAAATATTGTAACTCTAGTGTTTAAATGTTGTTATGAAAGGAACACGAAATCTATTTACTCTCAAACCAATAAATTTCCTTTGTTTCATGTGAAACTTTGTTGTTGCAACTCAGATACATTACAAAACCAAACAACATGCAACATAGAAAAAAATTCTTAGAACAAACACTACTAGCCTCATGTGGGAAAATATTTTCCTATCAATAATAAGGCTACGTCATTCTATTGTGATAAGGAAAACAAGCAAAATTAGAGGGAATCATTACAAGTGAAATGTCAAGTAAAATAAAGATAATGTAGTCTAGTTTAAAGATGAATGAAGGACTGCATGATAAGTGATTTTCAAATAATTAAGGTCAATAATGAAATATGAAGGTAATAAATATGTAAACTGGGAAAGTGTTGTGTTATGGATTGTTTCTATACGGGAGTTATCTGTACTTGAATTATTATGTTGTTCCTTGCCATTTGGGGAAAGGTGTCCTTAATGCACATCACATATTTTTCTTGTAATCTATATGGGATAATGTTTATGAAAGTGTCTCAAGTGTTATGTGCTTTCCTAAGAAATCCCTTATGTTATCACGTATTAAGTAATGTAAAGCAAAAAATTAAAATTATTCTGGTATTTTTAGTGTTGTATTTGTGTGTCAAAGTAGTGGGTGTTACATAGTTCTTTTACATAGTCACGGACACCCAAATCCAGTCACCAACACCTTAGGCACCCCTATCCTTATGTGTGCAATCATCTTTGGCTCTTTCCATGTGTTACAAAATTTATTGTGAGCATTTACGGAACTCTGCCTAGTCTAGTCATCACTTTTACTAGTCCAGATCAGTTATGTCAACTTTCTCTACTTCTTTCCAAGGGTTTCAAATTTTACATCTTATTTTGTTTGTGTCATCTCTATATAATAGGATTTACACATCATTTATTTCAGTAGTAGGATGTGGAAATTTAGATTTAATTAATATTGAATTAAATCAATAAGGATGGGTAGTTTTGCACGACTCTTGAATTTTAGGAGATCTCTTTCCTATATTATGTAATATAATGTGCATAATAATTAAGAAGAATGAAATATTATTGTTCTTATTTGAACCAAATGCTACATATTTGTGCTTCGTTTGTTCTTCTTTTATTGTCACAAAATACTTAGTAATATATAACTTTGACATTGGCTATACTTAAAATTTTAATTCATCTAATTAAATACTCTTTGAATATTTAGGATCTATAGTGATCTAAACGATGATAGATTCTTTCATTTTCCTAAATGTCCTCAAAAGGTTTTTATAAATATAACTTGTTTACTAATTTCCTACAAACTTTGACCCAAAAATAAATATTTACATAATTTCATAATAGTTTTATATTTAAAAACTAACCTTTGTGCATATAAAAGACCAATTTATCTAGGATTTGAGGTTTATTTATTTACATATCATATACTAGAATAAAATTAAGGTCATGGCACACTCAATCCATTTCATTTGTACTACATAGAAATAATTTTCTAACCAATCAACTATATTCTCTTTTGACGAAGTATAAACAACTGAGTTAGCTTAGTTTTTATTGATTGTTTATACTCTTGATTCTTATGACTTCACTTTTGGCTTAAATTTCCATGTGAAAAGATATTTTAGTCATATGTAAACATGTAGCGGTAAAACCAATTCAATTGCAGTTATATTATATTGCTTGAGAACTAGAGATCTGTTTGGATTAATCAAGGTAGGACTTTTTTGTTACAACATTCTAGAAGATACTTTTTTGAATTATTTTTGGACTTTATTTCATTGATAAAACAAATTATAATATTGATATACATTAAGAATGGCTAGGCTTCCTAACTTATTCATGATGGTTATATGTGTTCATAAAAGGCTTTGAGGCTAGTATTTTATTTTATTACACTAATTTCATGTTTAACATATATTTCATAAGTATCGGGAATTATAGTGCCTCCCATAGATTGAATCATGATTACAATATCAAAACATAGAGACCTTAAGAAACACAAGAATGTTGTATAAGGACAATGACATGCTTGTGGTGGGATGTTTCAAGTTTTATCAAAATTTTATATAAAATAAAAATGTTTTTTGTTTGAGATTTTTTAATGGTAGTTAACTTCTCCATGATAGATTAGGTTTCACCATTATTCGGAAAATCTTTACAACCTCTCTCCTAGTTTATCCCAATTGTGGACTATGTTATGGGAATTTTTATATACCATTCAATATGTTTGAATTTAAGGGAGGGAGCTAATGATATTATAGCTACATTTCCTTTAATGATATGGTGAGTGAAACATGGATTATTAATGTCTTAGATGTGATCGATGTCGTTGAAGGTAGTTTCACCATTAATAAATAGGAGACACTTGAGGGCTCGTAAGGGGATGTCATTCAATGTGGTTAAGGTTAGATCAAGGCCTCTATTAAAAGTCAAAAATATAGTTATTTTGTATGTCCAAAAATATTATGGACAAATCCTTATATTAAAATTGGGCTCGATTCGGTGAAGGAGTGTATTGATTTTTAATGCTAGGAGAGTGCTCCTTTTGAAAAAAAAATTATCCAAGTTTGAGATACATTAATAAGAACTATAAATGTCCCTTCTTTTGAGTAATTTTTCATATTTTATCCTTCTCGCTTCCGAAGGACATCAGATCATATAAAATATAGTGGAATTAATTAATCAAGTGCTTTAATATTGCTCATAAAACTAGAAAAAAACTAAACACACTAAAATCCTAGCTATTAAATTGAAAAATAGTAATAATTACACCTAAGGATGTTTCAAGTTCTGGTAAAAACAAGAATAAAAATTTGTTAGTGGCTAAATATGTCATTTCCTAATATTTGTTTCACCGTTATCACAACATTGGAATGCCCACAAGTGTGGAATAGCTACATGATGAAAATATTGAGAGAAGTTTGGGTATTATCTAATCTATTTAAATTTATTACTAACCTATTGATCTTAAGGATATACCGTGATATAAGGGAATTTATAGGTGCTTGTTTAACGATAATAAAATATACTAAATCCAAACATAGTGCAAACATAAAATCACAATGTAAAATTCTCTAAAATTATTTACTAGTTATAATATAAAATAGGAGGGTATATATAAGCCAAAAATATTAACTATTACTTACAATGTAAACCAATATACACTTTAAGATAATATGATAACCACCAAAAAAGTGTGGTGATCTAACTTTACTTGTTGTGACGATTCTTTGGAAAATTTAATAAAATTTATTACAATTTTATAAACCCTTCTTTCAAAATAATTAAAAATGTATTCTCGTTTGTTATTCATAAGTAAATTAACAAGACTAGATTTTAACACATGGTACTTTTGAACTACACGTTGGGATGGTCTTTAACCCCTTGAAAGGGCTAGGAAGGGTTCGATTTTGACCACAAGTTATCGCTGGTATGTGAGCCACCTCACTCATAATGCATGTATATGCGATATATCACTATTGGTGGCTGGGGTCCTCCATTTTTATGCTGAAAATTATGAACATATGCGTGTTTAACGTTTCAAAAAATTCCAATTTCTACACAATTTATTTTTTTACTAGACATGCAATTAAATTCTAGATTTGAAGGCATTTGAATTATATGAAACTATGCAAAATGGTTTGTGGCAAGTGGAAAGACCATAAAGAGATGTAGATAACACAACATAGATAAAAAAAAATTACAAGTATTGAAGCGTCTGAAAAGTTAGATAACAAGATTAATATAATGAACAAATAGGGAATTTCTTAAATGCCTACATTAAAAATAACTTTAGATAATGATTACGATCATATTCTTTCATCTAAGCAATTAAATATTTCATGTACGTACCATTTAAATAGTCAAATGATAAAATATTAGAGGATAATATTTAACTCTTTAAAGTCCTAAAAAATCAAAATAATTTTTGCTATGAAATATCATACATAAAGTATAACACAAGAAATAATTTCATTATCAAAATCCATGAAACAAAATAACAAAATTCTAGATATAGTTGCTTAAAAGAAATGAAACGACCCAAAAATTCACACACGAACAACACAGTTAAAAAAAATAGGATAATTTTTTTTTTACTTGCTTCCACACATAACACGACACAACATGTCGTCACAAAGTTACAACCAACTATGGGAACCACTTGTTACGGGGATGACCACAAGGTCAGCACGGAAACGTTCACACCCAAAAGGATAATACATTCTCTCTTTTTGACATGACAACATAGAAGTCCAACCACATAACACACTTACAGTTAGGGCCAACCACAATGAGATATTCTTGAGGGTTATTTATTTTAAAAAGACATCTTGCAATTCTTAGCTTACGTTTTCAAGGAGGCTCAAGATATGATTCATACAATTCATCTTACCAAGCTAAGTTTATTCTTTTTACACTCAGTAATCATCTTTAAATCTTCTCTATTATGACATTTATTTGATTAATTCGTTTATTTGGAGAAAGGGGTAATTTAATTCCACAAGGCCATCTATTTACACTTACGCTACTAGAACTTGTTCATGCCCATATGACAACATGGGTTTGAATTCAACACACTTAAGAGAAGAAGACAAAGCACCTTGGAAAAAGGTTAGAGGAAGAAGGTCGAGTTGAATTCATCTTATGACCTCATTTTTTATTACCAAGATTTAATTGAAACTTGAGAACTTAACCAGAATTATTAAAGATTTTACTTAGGCTTTACTAAATGAGTTTTATAAAATAAAACAATTTACCTTCCAATGGCTGAGAGATAGATTGTGTGGTTTCTAAATTGTTTTCTCCTGCTTATTAAATCTTATTATCTTCCAGAACTAACCATAGATTTCCCTTAAGTTCGTTTAAGAATTTCACCATGAAAAGGGATAGTGTTCATTAGTGTAGCTAGGGATATCAAGTTATATAATGTTACTTAACAAAGGATAGTTTCATCTTTGATCACTTATGGAATTACATGCTCTCAAGTTGGTCACCTCTACACTAATTTATTTGCAATATAAATTTTAGTTTAACTTCTATAAGTATTAAACAACCCATTTTATTTTACTTATAACACACTATTACTAAGTCTTAGAAAGATTTAACTCAACATTTAATCGTAGGGGTAAAGTTTAACAATACTCATTTACAAAAATGAAAAAAAGTTACATCAACTCTTAGAATACCGATAATCCATTAAGGTCACTCAACAAGCGGTAATCCAACCTTTTTATATTTTCCAAGATATGCAGACAATTCAAGGATCCAAAGTTAAGATGACATAATCCACGATACAATATACTAAGACATTGATCCTCTTCTAAATTTTCCACTAGATGTTATCAATAGTTAAACAATATAAAAAGGATTCATGCAAAAGAACTTCTCAACTGAGGTTGATGTAAAAATCTACAAGTCTATCCCTCATCTACTCGCAAAATCCATCTGCAACAAATTTTCCACAAGAGTCAGTTCGCGAGAACTGAGCAAGATAAGGCTACACAAAACCACCATAACTATTATCTAACAATACCACAAAAGGAAGCACTTTATTACAAGAATTGGGTCAAACCTCTAAACACTATCAACACATCAAGTTATAATAAAGTCTCCATCATGCCAATCAAGAAGGAAGACCTTGTACTTCAGTTAGGAGTAAAAGCAATGAAAGTATAGCAATCGTATGAGAATGGCCCTTGGCCCTATAAGGAGAAATAAACAATCTAGCAAAAACAAAATTCCCATCAAGTAAATAATTAAATAATAATTACAAGATTGAGATTTGATATATAGACCAACCATCTAGAAATTTATCAAAGGTACCAAACAAATAGGCTAAAATAATATATTTCTAAAAGAACAAGAGTTGATCGGCCCAAGAAAGGGGAACCACGGGTTTCAAAAAAAATAACACAAAAAGCCATGTCTAATAGAGTTCCAAATCTGAAATAAAATAGAGTATACACACAACATAAATTTCGAAGCGAAGGCAAAGTATACTATTTTTGACCATTAACTCCAGGAGATTTTCCAATCATTCAAGAAGGGCCAATGCCTTACAGGCTAGTAGCAAACACGCTAGAGAAGCAGGGAGTTCCGTCAAACAAGAGTATACAAAAATGTCATCAACAAATTTTATAACACTAAAGATTTGCAAACCTCCACAACAATTCTAATGTTTGGTTAATTTAAAATAAATTACCTATTTCCCAAAACAACAATATTTTAAGGCAACCCTAGGTAACACAGTCAATCACACATAGATACAAACATAATTTCTAAGTGACATTATCAAAACAAAACCTTCCGCTATGAATCCATAAGACTATCAAATGAAAGATGAGTTTTTCTCGAAGATTAATCACATTTAAGGAAATTTCCATCACGAAATATTAAGGTAATTACATGCATAAAAACCGACCAATATTAATTAATAGCGTTAACATTACAAAGGAGAAATAATGCAAGTTATGAAAAATAGAAGGGCGCCATCAACAATAATTCTCAGAGGGGGATTATACCAAAACTATTCTAGTGTCAACGAGGTACTAGGTTCGCACAATGAAACCTCGAGCTTAGTTGATCCGAAAAGCTAGTATGGTTCAAGTTGATAGGGATGGTCAAGGTACTTCTTGAGGATGGCCTTAAAAGCCTAGAAACAAGATGAAAGATAATATAAGAGTCTAAACACATGAGACGGAAAACACATTGCACACAAACCTTTTCATTCTAAAAGTTTTAATACCGAAACTCTAAGCAGGCTAGCCCAAGCATTGATTACACTAATCCTACAACCTTTCTTTCTCGATGCCAAAAGGTTATCAAAGGGACTTGAGAAGGAGCTAACAAGAAACGTCAAAAGAAAACTTGGGTGCTAGGGAGGGCTTCATAGTTATCAAAACTTACTTCCATGATAACGAAAATACTAGTTTGATCAACATAATAACTTGCAACTCAATCGCAGAGAAGAATTAATACATAAACAAACAGACAAAGGTCTATCACTTGAGCAAGAGAAACATAACACCTAGAGGAGAGGGCACACGCATCCTTTTGACCAACATACTGACAACGATAAAAGCTAAAACAAGAAGAAAACAAGCAGAAAGGGGAGATCTCCCATCATGACATCCAACTGACAAAACAATGCAAGGAAAAGGTGGTTCGATTTCACAATAATTTTAAATATAGTAACAGTAGAAAAGTGTAGAAATATCTTGCCTTTTTCTCCAGATTCAACATCGTCCTCCTGCCTCTTCCATTGCTTTGGACGCCCTCCCGAAATCCCACACCTAACAAAACATGCCGATCAGAGGAAGCCAGGTGGAAGCTGAAACGTGGGAGGAGAAGAGGCATCCATCGCCAAAGTCACGAGGAGAAGATAATGAAAGGAAGAGGGTTCATTGAAGGAAACAGGAACAAAACTGAGCAGAGGGAAATAGAACAGCACCCAAACATACTTCCCTCCTTCCAAGTGTCAATGTAGTGCAAGAAAAACCCCTTGACAGAAAGGATTTCTATGGCCTCTCTGCCCATGCAACCAGGCCAAAATGAAAGACTGGAACAGGTGCGGGCATCCATCCACGCGTGCAGGGTAAGAAGAGGAGGATTTCCAACAAAAAAAAACCACAAGAGTTGAAGCAAAACAGTCTGCCACCTTTTCCAGCAAGTTCATAAATGTAAAGCAAAATGTGTTTCATGAATATTATGATATGAAATAGATCCAAGCCTATGAGATTCTCTTCCATGAGTTACATCGTAAAACAAGTAAGGTCTCAATAGAGAATCTTTGTAATAAACTTCATCAGGTCTCATGGTAATACTCTCACTGTCACATAGTCGATTTTCATAAAAATATCTTGAAGGAGAATCATGAATTTGAGGATGCATTCTGATCTTCGAATGATAACAACAACGTATGACAACCTACTTGTTGGAAGCGCTCGAAAAAGGTTCCTACTATACTACAACATGCCTCTGCACTGCTACTTAACATTTGCAGGCCACTGCTATGGATTCTGACAAAGAACACACCTCGCAGCACACAATGAAATTCGAGGTAACACACCTGCTTCACTAGCGTGAAGCTCCATCTAACCATCATGCCAAACCATTACTGCGCCCATACGCATGGAACAAAAGAATCAAAAAGAGATCAAGGTGAAGAAAAACAGGACTCCACCGACTCCCATCTCCCTCACGCAAGTTAGAAACATAATGGCCATTACGGTCTGCAAGGTAGGTGGTTGGGAGGAGACTAATGCCATCCACTTGCAACAAGACATGCGAATGGACCTAGTCGGCCAAGGTGGCAGTGGAGGGTAGGTAAAGGAGTTTAAAAGATTTAAAAATTGGGCAGTCCTCACCACGACTTGGCGCCCCCATGAGCCCCTCCTTCAGCAAAGATACGGGATAACAAAATTTCTACTAAGGTAAGCTCACAAAGCATACGAAAGAAGATATCTTAATACAATGCAAAAGGGAGTTACAAGATTACCTGAATAGTTCTCATAAGCTAAAAAGGTATACAAATTTTTGCATGATTACTATTCAACCCAAGAAAATTTAATCACGTACACACGAGCAAGCAAGCTAGAGGAAGTAAGAATCGAACTCTCCATTACTCACAAGGATTAAAAACAACATGCGAATTTGCCTAAGCGACAAGCGCTGGTAAAACTATAGGTTGGCATTCGAAAGCAAACACAAGGCAAGGAACGACCATGGCACCAAAATGGGTAATCCCTTCCTCAGCGTGGAACGGGGTTCATTTTGCAAAGCGACCAACCAAACAATAAAATCGCTTAACGATAATTAATAATACAGTTGATAACAATCGACACTAAAATAATGAGTTATCATCGATCAATAATTAAAATAATAATATGGTTAATATTATTATTATTATTATTTAATTATTATTATTATTATTATTACCACTTAAAATAATTATTAATCATATTAACAAAGACGTATATACCAATTTAACAATAATGTAAAACAATAACACTATAAGATAGAGGCCAATCGATAATTAAATTAAAACAACATTGTTATCATTATATACTATAAATATAAATAATTTCTACTCACATCAATAATGGCCAAAGATCCAGCTTAACTATGTGACAACAAAATCCTCCTTTAACTAGGTTTACACACGAGAAAATCACACACCACACAAAGAGGTGTCAATAACAACTTGAGAACACAAGAAGGAGAGGGAAGGTTCTAAAACATCACTGAGACAAGATCTAAGACAACGGAAATACACACAGCCATTCGACGCTCAACAAGAGGGTCATTGCGACAAGAACTAGGGTACACGCCGAATGGGGCATTACATTCTCCTCCCCTTAAGAAAAGCATCGTCCTCGATGCGACATAACACAATGGAAAAGAAATGGTTCAATCAAAATGCAGTAGGAGAAAGTACACCTATGGTTTAAAATTTTAGTTGATTAAAGCACGACCACATGGTAGCCTTAGGAACATTAGTTAGAAATTTTAACTTTCAAGGTTCTGTGAAGATTGGCAGTTCCCTCTTATTTATTATTTCATTAGTTCCTTTCCATTAGCATTATTCTTAGTTTAATTTCTTTTAAAATTTCATCATTGAAGAGTTTTGGTTTATTCCTTATTGTGGGTGCCCAACATGAACTGCTAACACAACACCCTATCAGGTTCAAAAGACACTACAGATTCACAAGCACACAAGTATATACTTCAAGATTGTATTACACCACAAAAGGTTACTCAAATACGGAATAGAATAGGCACAGTCCACATAACATAGTACTCGTCACACATCTATGACTGACATATTAAATACTCGAACAAAAGAGTACTACAATCCACCATACATTTCGTCACTTTACATCGATGAAAAATTCAAATAACACCAAAAAATGCTACAGGTACATAGTGTCCACAAGGGAATCAATGACATAACCACAACATCACAACACATATCCATCTGACATGAGTAACACATACATCAAAATACCACTACCAAAACATCACAATAACTCAACATATATCCTGAAACATCAACCATACAAACAAATATCATACCTCAAACTCTTATGACTCCCTCAAGTCTCTTATGCCTCCTCAAACTCTTATGTCTCCCTCAAGTCTCTTATGCCTCCCTCAAACTCTTATGCCTCCCTCAAGGAGTCCGATTGCCCCTATGGCCTAAGACACATAGAGTTAGAACACTCCTAACCCAAGTGACATAATAATGTGTGGTTCAACAACCCGCTAGTTATCTCAGAACTCCTTGGGGCTTACCCCCATACAATGAAGTGGGTCCATAGGCCCAACCATTCCATGGTGCATCCCATGACCCTATTCCACACATCACGACCATAGAACTAGCACAACAATCCAATCTAAGTGCCAAGTGGCAAAGCACAAGCCTTGGGCAAGGTGGTAAAAATTTTAAATTTAAAAATAAGTTCCAATCCAAGAGAAAAATAAATGGCCAAATAGCCATAGTTAGTGTCAAAATCCACATGTTAGTACCAAACCAAGGAAATGCCCAAAATTGTAAAGCATGGCAATCAAGAAAAGCTGCTGGTCCTTACAAAATAAAGTAAAAATCTCAATTTACGAATAAAATCAACTTATAATAATGTCACATTACGATAACTATGTGGCATTATCTAGCCACCAAAGGGGTACTCAACGAGTTGCTAGCACTTGGAACATCGATCCTCAGCTCACAAAGAACATATCAATAATACAACTGTCATCACCTCTATCTAAATCATCCCGCCACCACTTGGACAAGGCTAAACATAGTCATAGTTGCACTTAGGTTGCATACATACAACCACATAGGGAGAGAGGAAAGAATCACAGGTTGTTATCTACTAAACCAAATTTTGGCTCGAGTTATTGACCCATGGTACACCATTCCTCGCTCTCAACATACACTTCTACCGATTACCCTCAAGGTCGGTTAACCTAAGGTTCAAAACATAACATGTAACTACATCACTAACACAATGGCGGTACATATACAAGGTAGATCACAATCATACATTCACTGAGTGTAACACATCACTTTACCACATTTTGCAGCCAGAGTGCAATCACTATACTTTGGGGTTCATACGCTCACCGCATGACCCTAAATCACAACATGAATCATTACATATTACACACATCATGCATATGATGAACATAGTACATCACAACATAACATCCATTGCTACATAACAAGGTGGTACACACATTTCTTCAAAAAATGGTAAAAACATCATGATACAACTCGTTTCTTTTAACATCAATCTAGTCATACAACACATTGATACACCTACATACACAAATATGCCACAATGCTCCAACACTATGTCATCCACATTATAATTCTTTTCACACATCACAAACAGTAATTCACACGTGAAATCTTCATAGAATCCACAAGAAGGAGAGAGAATACTCCCATCCCCAACATATCAACATGATCACAAACATGCACAAAGTGACATACACATCATGTGCATTCACAATATCACAATTACGACATAGATCACATCACGCTTAAAGCACATTACTCTTCCAATGTCTACCACCATCATGCAACATCATCATCATCATGCAGTATCATCATGTAACATGACCACCACTCCAAGCTGGCCCAAAGGTTCGAGAGTATGAACCTCGCTCTAATACCAAGTGAAACGACCCAAAAATTCACACATGAACAACACAATAAAAGATAGGATAATTTTTTTGACTTGCTTCCACACATAACACGACACAACATGTCGTCACAAAGTTACAACCAACTCTGGGAACCACTTGTTACGGGGATGACCACAAGGTCAGCACGGAAACGTTCACACCCAAAAGGATAATACACTTTTTCTTTTTGACATGACAACATAGAAGTCCAACCACAGAACACACTTACAGTTAGGGCCAACCACAATGAGATATTCTTGAGGGTTATTTATTTTAAAAAGACATCTTGCAATTCTTAGCTTACGTTTTCAAGGAGGCTCAAGATATGATTCATACAATTCATCTTACCAAGCTAAGTTTATTCTTTTTACACTGAGTAATCATCTTTAAATCTTCTCTATTATGACATTTATTTGCTTAATTCGTTTATTTGGAGAAAGGGGTAATTTAATTCCACAAGGCCATCTATTTACACTTACGCTACTAGAACTTGTTCATGCCCATATGACAACATGGGTTTGCATTCAACACACTTAAGAGAAGAAGACAAAGCACCTTGGAAAAAGGTTAGAGGAAGAAGATCGAGTTGAATTCATCTTTATGACTTCATTTGTTATTACCAAGATTTAATTGAAACTTGAGAACTTCACCAAATTATTAAAGATTTTACTTAGGCTTTACTCAATGAGTTTTATAAAAATAAAAAAATTTACCTTCCAATGGCTGAGAGATAGATTGTGTGGTTTCTAAATTGTTTTCTCCTGCTTATTAAATCTTATTATCTTCCAGAACTAACCATAGATTTCCTTTAAGTTCGTTTAAGAATTTCACCATGAAAAGGGATAGTGTTCAATAGTGTAGCTAGGGATATCAAGTTATATAATGTTACTTAACAAAGGATAGTTTCACCTTTGATCACTTATGGAATTGCATGCTCTCAAGTTGGTCACCTCTACACTAATTTATTTGCAATATAAATTTTAGTTTAACTTCTATAAGTATTAAACAACCCATTTTATTTTACTTATAACACACTATTACTAAGTCTTAGAAAAATTTAACTCAACATTTAATCGTAGGGGGTAAAGTTTAACAATACTCATTTACGAAAACAAAAAAAAGTTACATCAACTCTTAGAATACCGATAATCCATTAACGTCACTCAACAAGTGGTAATCCAACTTTCTTATATTTTCCAAGATATGCATACAATTCAAGGATCCAAAGTTAAGACGACATAATCCACGATACAATATACTAAGACATTGATCCTCTTCTAAATTTTCCACTAGATGTTATCAATAGTTGAACAATATAAAAAGGATTCATGCAAAAGAACTTCTCAACTGAGGTTGATGTAAAAATCTACAAGTCTATCCCTCATCTACTCGAAAATCCATCTCAACAAATTTTCCACAAGAGTCGGTTCGCAGAACCGAGCAAGATAAGACTACACAAAACCACCGTAACTATAATCTAACAATACCACAAAAGGAAGCACTTTATTATAAGAATTGGGTCAAACCTCTAAACACTATCAACACATCAAGTTATAATAAAGTCTCCATCATGCCAATCAAGAAGGAGAAGACCTTGTACTTCAGTTAGGAGTAAAAGCAACGAAAGTATAGCAATCATATGAGAATGGCCCTTGGCCCTATAAGGAGAAATAAATAATCTAGCAAAAATAGAATTCCCATCAAGTAAATAATTAAATAATAATTACAAGATTGAGATTTGATATATAGACCAACCATCTAGAAATTTATCAAAGGTACCAAACAAATAGGCTAAAATAATATATTTCTAAAAGAACAATAGTTGATGGGCCCAAGAAAGGGGAACCACGGGTTTCAAAAAAATAACACAAATAGCCATGTATAATAGAGTTTCATACCGGAAATCAAATAGAGTATACACACAACATAAGTTTCGAAGCGAAGGCAAAGTATACTAGTTTTGACCATTAACTCCAAGAGATTTTCCAATCATTCAAGAAGGGCCAATGCCTTACAGGCTAGTAGCAAACACGCGAGAAAAGAAGGGAGTTCCGTCAAACAAGAGTATACAAAAATGTCATCAACAAATTTTATAACACTAAATATTTGCAAACCTCCACAACAATTCTACTGCTTGGTTAATTTAAAAATAAATTACCTATTTCCCAAAACAACAATATTTTAAGGCAACCCTAGGTAACACACCAACCATCACACATAGATGTAAACATAATTTCTAAGTGACGTTATCAAAACAAAACCTTCCGCTATGAATCCATAAGACTATCAAATGAAAGATGAGTTTTTCCCGAAGATTAATCACATTTAAGGAAATTTCCATCACAAAACATTAATGTAATTACGTGCATAAAAACACCAATATTAATTAATAGCATTAACATTACAAAGGAGAAATAATGCAAGTTAGGAAAAATAGAAGGGCACCATCAACAATAAATTGCGAGAGGGGATTAGATCAAAACTATTCTAGTGTCAACGAGGTACTTGGGTTCGCACAATGAAATCTCGAGCTTAGTTGATCCAAAAATCTAGTATGGTTCAAGTTGATAGGGATGGTCAAGGTACTTCTTGAGGATGGCCTTAAAATCCTAGAAACAAGATGAAAGATAATATAAGAGTCTAAACACGCGAGACGGAAAACACATTGCACACAAACCTTTTCATTCTAAAAGTTTTAATACCAAAACTCTAAGCTGGCTAGCCCAAGCATTGATCACACTAATCCTACAACCTTTCTTTCTCGATGCCAAAAGGTTATCAAAGGGACTTGAGAAGGAGCTAACAAGAAACGTCAAAAGACAAACTTGGGTGCTAGGGAGGGGCTTCATAGTTATCGTAAACTTACTTCCATGATAACGAAAATACTAGTTTGATCAACATAATAACTTGCAACTCAATCGCAGAGAAGAATTAATACATAAACAAACAGACGAAGGTCTATCACTCGAGCAAGAGAAACATAACACCCAGAGGAGAGGGCACACGCATCCTTTCGACCAACATACTGACAACGATAAAAGCTAAAACAAGAAGAAAACAAGCAGAAAGGGGAGATCTCCCATCATGACATCCAACTGAAAAATCAATGCAAGGAAAAGGTGGTTCGATTTCACAATAATTTTAAATATAGTAATAGTAGAAAAGTGTAGAAATATCTTGCCTTTTTCTCTAGATTCAACATCACCCTCCTGCCTCTTCCATTGCTTTGGACGCCCTCCCGAAATCCCACACCCAACAAAACATGCCAGACTGTAGAGGAAGCCAGTGGAAGCTGGAAACGTGGGAGGAGAAGAGGCATCCATCGCCCAAGTCACAGAGGAGAAGATAATGAAAGGAAGAGGGTTCGTTGCAGGAAATAGGAACAAAACTGAGCAGAGGGAAATAGAACAACACCCAAACATACTTCCCTCCTTCCAAGGGCCAGCAGTGCAAGAAAAATGCCTTGACAGAAAGGATTTCTATGGCCTCTCTGCCCATGCAACCAGGTCAAAATGACAGACTGGAACAGGTGCGGGCATCCATCCACACGCGCAGGGTAAGAAGAGGAGGATTTCCAACAAAAAAACCACAAGAGCCAAAGCAAAACAGTCTGCCACGTTTTCCAGCAAGTTCATAAATGTAAAGCAAAATGTGTTTCATGAATATTCTGATATGAAACAGATCCACACCTATGAGATTCTCTTCCTTGAGTTACATCGTAAAACAAGTAAGGTCTCAATAGAGAATCTTTGTAATAAACTTCATCAGGTCTCATGGTAACACTCTCACTGTCACATAGTCGATTTTGATAAAAAATATCTTGAAGGAGAATCCTGAATTTGAGGATGCATTCTGATACTGAACAGATAACAACATAGTTGGACAACCTACTTGTTGGAAGTGCTCAGAAAAGGTTCCTCTTATCTGACCGCAACATGCCTCGCGCTCTAGCTACTTACTGTTGCAGAGCAGCCACTGCTATGGATCCCTGACAAGAACACACCTCGCAGCACCCAATGAAAGTGGAGGTAACATGCCTGCTTCACTAGCTTGAAGCTCCATCTAGCCATCATGTCAAACCATTACTGCACCCATACGCATTGAACAAAAGAATAAAAAAGAGATCAAGGTGAAGAAAAACATGACTCCACCGACTCCCATCTCCCTCTTGCAAGGTAGAAACATAATGGCCATTACGGTCTGCAGGGTAGGTGGTTGGGAGGAGACTAATTCCATCCACTTGCAACAAGACATGCGAATGGACCTGGTCGGCCAAGGTGGCAGTGGAGGGTAGGTAAAATCAATTTAAAAGATTTAAAAACTGGTAGTCCTCACCACGACTTGGCGCCCCCATGAGCCCCTCCTTCAGCAAAGATATGGGATAACAAAATTTCTACTAAGGTAAGCTCACAAAGCATACGAAAGAAGATATCTTAATACAATGCAAAAGGGAGTTACAAGATTACTTGAACAGTTCTCATAAGCTAAAAAGGTATACAAATTTTTGCATGATTACTATTCAACCCGAGAAAATTTATTCACATACACACGAGCAAGCTAGAGGAAGTAAGAATCAAACTCTCCATTACTCACAAGGATTAAAATCAACATGCGAACATGCCTAAGCGACCAAGCGCAGAAAACTAGAGGTTGGCATTCGAAAAGCAAACACAAGGCAAGGAACGACCATGGCACAAAAAATGGGGTTCATTTATCAAAGTGACCAACCAAACAATAAAATCGTTTAACGATAATTAATAATATAGTTGATAACAATCGACACTACAATAATGAGTTATCGTCGATCAATAATTAAAATAATAATATTGTTAATATTATTATTATTATTATTATTTAATTATTATTATTTATTATTATTATTATTATTATTATTACCACTTAAAATAATTATTAATCATATTAACAAAGACGTATATACCAATTTGACAATAATGTAAAACAATAACACTATAAGATAGAGGCCAATCGATAATTAAATTAAAACAACATTGTTATCATTATATACTATAAATATAAATAATTTCTACTCACATCAATAATGGCCAAAGATCCACTTAACTATGCAACAACAAAATCCTCCTTTAACTAGGTTTGTGCATAGGACATCACACAGTCCACACACAGAGGTGTCAATAATAACTTGAGAATGGAAGAAGGAGAGGGAAGGTTCTAAAACATCACTGAGACAAGATCTAAGACAATGGAAATACACACAGCCATTCGACGCTCAACAGGAGGGTCATTGTGACAAGAACTAGGGTACACGCCGAACGGGGCATTACATTCTCCTCCCCTTAAGAAAAGCATCATCCTCGATGTGACATAACACAACTGGAAAAATAAATGGTTCGCAATCAAGAACAGGTACAGGAGAAAGTACACCCTATGGTTTAAAATTTTAGTTGATTAAAGCACGACCACATGGTAGCCTTAGGAACATTAGTTAGAAATTTTAACTTTCAAGGTTCTGTGAAGATTGGCAGTTCCCTCTTATTTATTATTTCATTAGTTCCTTTCCATTAGCATTATTCTTAGTTTAATTTCTTTTAAAATTTCATCATTGAAGAGTTTTGGTTTATTCCTTATTGTGGGTGCCCAACATGAACTGCTAACACAACACCCTATCAGGTTCAAAAGACACTACAGATTCACAAGCACACAAGTATATACTTCAAGATTGTATTACACCACAAAAGGTTACTCAAATACGGAATGGAATAGGCATACCACCACATAACATAGTACTCATTCACACACATCTATGACTCATATATAAATACTCGAACAAAAGAGTACTACAATCCACTGTAGACATTTCAATTTGCATCGATGAAAAATTCACATAACACCAAACAAATGCTACAGTACATAGTGTCCACAAGAGAATCAATGACATAACCACAACATCACAACACATATCCATCTGAAATGAGTAACACATACATCAAAATACCACTACCAAAACATCACAATAACTCAAACATCAACCATACACACAAATATATCCCAAACATCAACCTATATCCTGAAACATCAACCATACACACAAATATCATAAGCCTCCCTCAAACTCTTATGACTCCCTCAAGTCTCTTATGCCTCCCTCAAACTCTTATGTCTCCCTTGAAAGTCTCTTATGCCTCCTCAAACTCTTATGCCTCCCTCAAGTCTCTTATGGCTCCCTCAAACTCTTATGTCTCCCTCAAGTCTCTTATGCCTCCCTCAAACTCTTATGCTTCCTCAAGGAGGCTGATTGCCCCTATGGCCTAAGACACATAGAGTTCGAACACTCCTAACCCAAGTGACATAATAACGCATGGTTCAAAACCCGCTAGTTATCTCAGAACTCCTTGGGGTGTACCCCATACAACGAAGCGGGTCCATAGGCCCAACCATTCCATGGTGCATCCCATGACCGTATTCCACACATCACGACAATAGAACTAGCACAACAATCCAATCTAAGTGCCAAGTGGCAAAGTACAAGCCTTGGGCAAGGCGGTAAAAATTTAAAATTTAAAAATAAGTTCCAATACAAGAGAAAAATAAATGGCCAAATAGCCATAGTTAGTGTCAAAATCCACATGTTAGTACCAAACCAACGAAATGCCTAAAATTGTAAAGCATGACAATCAAGAAAAGTTGCTGGTCCTTACAAAATAAAGTAAAAAGCTCAATTTACGAATAAAATCAACTTATAATAATGTCACATTACGATAACTGTGCACAACATTATCTAGCCACCAAAGGGGTACTCAACGAAGTTCTTGCAAGATTTCGGAACATCGAGCCTCACTCGCAAAATACATATCAATAATACAACCGTCATCACCTCTATCCGAATCATCCACCACCACTTTAACAAGGCTAAACATAGTCATAGTTGCACTTAGGTTGCATACATACAACCACATAGGGAGAGAGGAAAGAATCGTAGGTTGTTATCTCACTAAACCGAATTTCGGCTCGAATTATTAACCCATGGTACACCATTCCTCACTCTCAACATACACTTCTACCGATTACCCTCAGGGTCGGTTAGCGTAAGGTTCACAACATAACATGTAACTACATCACTAACACAATGGTGGTACATATACAAGGTAGATCAAAATCATACATTCACTGAGTGTAACACATCACTTTACCACATTTTGCAGCCAGTGCAATCACTATACTTTGGGGTTCATACGCTCACCGCATGACCCTAAATCACAACATGAATCATTATATATTAAACACATCATGCATATGATGAACATAGTACATCACAACATAACATCCATTGCTACATAACAAGGTGGTACACACATTTCTTCAAAACATGGTAAAAACATCATGATACAACTCATTTCTTTTAACATCAATCTAGTCATACAACACATTGATACACCTACATACCACAATATGCCACAATGCTCCAACACTACGTCATCCACATTATAATTCTTTTCACACATCACAAACAGTAATTCACACGTGAACTCTTCATAGAATCCACAAGAAGGAGAGAGAATACTCCCATCCCCAACATATCAACATGATCACAAACACACACAAAGTGACATACACATCATGTGCGTTCACAATATCACAATTAAGACATGGATCACATCATGCAACATCATGCAACATCATGCAGTATCATCCACCATCATGCAACATCATCATCATCATGCAGTATCATCATGTAACACCACCACCACTCCAAGCTGGCCCAGAGGTTCGAGATCATGAACCTCACTCTGATACCAAGTGAAACAACCCAAAAATTCACACACGAACAACACAGTTAAAAAAAATAGGATAATTTTTTTTGACTTGCTTCCACACATAACACGACACAACATGTTGTCACAAAGTTACAACTAACTCTGGGAACCACTTGTTATGGGGATGACCACAAGGTCAGCATGGAAATGTTCACACCCAAAAGGATAATACACTTTCTCTTTTGACATGACAACATAGAAGTCTAACCACGTAACACACTTACGCTTAGGGCCAACCACAATGAGATATTCTTGAGGGTTATTTATTTTAAAAAGACATCTTGCAAATTCTTAGCTTACGTTTTCAAGGAGGCTCAAGATATGATTCATACAATTCATCTTACCAAGCTAAGTTTATTCTTTTTACACTCAAGTAATCATCTTTAAATCTTCTCTATTATGATATTTATTTGCTTAATTCGCTTTATTTGGAGAAATGGGTAATTTAATTCCACAAGGCCATCTATTTACACTTATGCTACTAGAACTTGTTCATGCCCATATGACAACATGGGTTTGTGTCAACACACTTAAGAGAAGAAGACAAAGCACCTTGGAAAAGGTTAGAGGAAGAAGGTCGAGTTGAATTCATCTTTATGACCTCATTTGTTATTACCAAGATTTAATTGAAACTTGAGAACTTAACCAGAATTATTAAAGATTTTACTTAGGCTTTACTAAATGAGTTTTATAAAAATAAAACAATTTACCTTCCAATGGCTGAGAGATATATTGTGTGGTTTCTAAATTGTTTTCTCCTGCTTATTAAATCTTATTATCTTCCATAACTAACCATAGATTTCCTTTAAGTTCGTTTAGGAATTTCACCATGAAAAGGGATAGTGTTCATTAGTGTAGCTAGGGATATCAAGTTATATAATGTTACTTAACAAAGGATAGTTTCATCTTTGATCACTTATGGAATTACATGCTCTCAAGTTGGTCACCTCTACACTAATTTATTTGCAATATAAATTTTAGTTTAACTTCTATAAGTATTAAACAACCCATTTTATTTTACTTATAACACACTATTACTAAGTCTTAGAAAAATTTAACTCAACATTTAATCGTAGGGGTAAAGTTTAACAATACTCATTTACGAAAATGAAAAAGGTTACATCAACTCTTAGAATACCGATAATCCATTAAGGTCACTCAACAAGCAGTAATCCCACTTTCTTATATTTTCCAAGATAGGCGAACAATTAAAGGTTCCAAAGTTAACCACGACATAATCCACGATACAATATACTAAGACATTGATCCTCTTCTAAATTTTCCACTAGATGTTATCAATAGTTGAACAATGTAAAAAGGATTCATGCAAAATAACTTCTCAACTGAGGTTGATGTAAAAATCTACAAGTCTATCCCTCATCTACTCGCAAAATCCATCTGCTAACAAATTTTCCACAAGAGTCGGGCCTCGCGAGATCCGAGGCGAAATAAGGCTACACAAAACCACCATAACTATAATCTAACAATACCACAAAAGGAAGCACTTTATTACAAGAATTGGGTCAAACCTCTAAACACTATCAACACATCAAGTTATAATAAAGTCTCCATCATGCCAATCAAGAAGGAGAAGACCTCAGTATTTCGATTAGAAGTAAAAGCAATGAAAGTATAGCAATCGTATGAGAATGGCCCTTGGCCCTATAAGGAGAAATAAACAATCTAGCAAAAATAGAATTCCCATCACGTAAATAATTAAATAACAATTACAAGATTGAGATTTGATATATAGACCAACCATCTAGAAATTTATCAAAGGTACCAAACAAATAGGCTAAAATAATATATTTCCAAAAGAACAAGAGTTGATCGGCCCAAGAAAGGGGAACCACGGGTTTCAAAAAAAAAAAACACAAAAATCCATGTATAATAGAGTTTCAAACCGGAAATCAAATAGAGTATACACACAACATAAGTTTCGAAGCGAAGGAAAAGTATACTAGTTTTGACCATTAACTCCAAGAGATTTTCCAATCATTCAAGAAGGGCCAATGCCTTACAGGCTAGTAGCAAACACGCGAGAGAAGAAGGGAGTTCCGTCAAACAAGAGTATACAAAAATGTCATCAACAAATTTTATAACACTAAAGATTTGCAAACCTCCACAACAATTCTAATGTTTGGTTAATTTAAAAATAAATTACCTATTTCCCAAAACAACAATATTTTAAGGCAACCCTAGGTAACACAGTCAACCGTCACACATAGATACAAACATAATTTCTAAGTGACATTATCAAAACAAAACCTTCCGCTATGAATCCATAAGACTATCAAATGAAAGATGAGTTTTTCCCAAAGATTAATCACATTTAAGGAAATTTCCATCACAAAATATTAAGGTAATTACGTGCATAAAAACCGACTAATATTAATTAATAGCGTTAACATTACAAAGGAGAAATAATGCAAGTTATGAAAAATAGAAGGGTGCCATCAACAATAATTCTGAGAGGGGGATTAGACCAAAACTATTCTAAAGTGTCAATGAGGGATTGGAGTACGCACAATGAAACCTCGAGCTTAGTTGATCCGAAAAGCTAGTATGGTTCAAGTTGATAGGGATGGTCAAGGTACTTCTTGTGGATGGCCTTAAAAGCCTAGAAACAAGATGAAAGATAATATAAGTGTCTAAACACGCAAGATGGAAAACACATTGCACACAAACCTTTTCATTCTAAAAGTTTTAATACCGAAACTCTAAGTTGGCTAGCCCAAGCATTGATCACACTAATCCTACAACCTTTCTTTCTCGATGCCAAAAGGTTATCAAAGGGACTTGAGAAGGAGCTAACAAGAAATGTCAAAAGACAAACTTGGGTGCTAGGGAGGGGCTTCATAGTTATCATAAACTTACTTCCATGATAACGAAAATACTAGTTTGATCAACATAATAACTTGCAACTCAATCGCAGAGAAGAATTAATACATAAACAAATAGACGAAGGTCTATCACTCGAGCAAGAGAAACATAACACCTAGAGGAGAGGGCACACGCATCCTTTCGACCAACATACTGACAACGATAAAAGCTAAAACAAGAAGAAAACAAGCAGAAAAGGGAGATCTCCCATCATGACATCCAACCGACAAAAATGCAAGGAAAAGGTGGTTCGATTTCAGAATAATTTTAAATATAGTAATGAGAATAGTGTAGAAATATCTTTCCTTTTTCTCCGATTCAACATCGCCCTCCCCTCTTCCATTGCTTTGGATGCCCTCCCGAAACCCCACACCCAACAAAACATGCCGATCAGAGGAAGCCGGTGGAAGGCTGGAAACGTGGGAGGAGAAGAGGCATCCATCGCCCAAGTCATAGAGGAGAAGATAATGAAAGGAAAAGGGTTCATTACAGGAAACAGGAACAAAACTGAGCAGAGGGAAATAGAACAGCACCTAAACATACTTCCCTCCTTCCAAGGGCCAGCAGTGCAAGAAAAACGCCTTAACAGAAAGGATTTCTATGGCCTCTCTGCCCATGCAACCAGGTCAAAATGACAGACTGGAACAGGTGCGGGCATCCATCCACGCGCGTAGGGTAAGAAGAGGAGGATTTCCAACAAAAACAACCACAAGAGCTGAAGCAAAATAGTCTGCCATGTTTTCCAGCAAGTTCATAAATGTAAATCAAAATGTGTTTCATGAATATTCTTATATGAAACAGATCCACGCCTATGAGATTTTCTTCCATGAGTTACATCAGAAACAAGTAAGGTCTCAATAGAGAATCTTTGTAATAAAATTCATCGGTGTCCTGGTAAAACTCTCACTGTCCGCCATAGTCGATTTTGATAAAAAATATCTTGAACGAGAATCCCGAATTTGAGGATGCATTCGATACTGAACAAATAACAACATAGTTGGACAACCTGCTTGTTGGAAGTGCTCAGAAAAGATTCCTACTATACTGCAACATGCCCGCACTTGCCTACTACTTACTTGTTGTAGGCCGCTTTGGATCCCGATAAGAACACACCTCGCAGCACCCAATGAAAGTGGAGGTAACACGCCTGCTTCACTAGCTTGAAGCTCCATCTAGCCATCATGTCAAACCATTACTGCGCCCATACGCATTGAACAAAAGAATCAAAAAGAGATCAAGGTGAAGAAAAACAAGACTCCACCGACTCCCATCTCCCTCACGCAAGGTAGAAACATAATGGCCATTACGGTACGCAGGGTAGGTGGTTGGGAGGAGGCTAATGCCATCCACTTGCAACAAGACATGCGAATGGACCTGGTCGGCCAAGGTGGCAGTGGAGGGTAGGTAAAAGCAGTTTAAAAGATTTAAAAACTGGGCAGTCCTCACCACGACTTGGTGCCCTCATGAGCCCCTTCTTCAAAGAAAGATACGGGATAAAAAATTTCTACTAAGGTAAGCTCACAAAGCATACGAAAGAAGATATCTTAATACTGATGAAAAAGGGAGTTACAAGATTACAGAGCAGCTTCGCATAACCTAAAAAGGTATATGAATTTTTTCATGATTACTATTCAACCCGAGAAAATTTAATCATGTCACTACTACAAGGGGGGGTCATTTGAGACATTAATAGAGACAAAATTTGACTAAATTGTCTCAAATAGAGACAATAAAAAAGTTGTGTATCGTCTCTATTATTGTCTCAAAGCGGGTGTCTCTAATATTGTCTCTAATTATTGTCTCTCAAGAGACAATAATGATTGATACATATTTTGTCTCTCTAGAGACAATACCAAATACTAACATTTTGTCTCTCTGGAGACAATACTAATTTCAATTTTTATTGTCTCTCTAAAGATGATACGAATTTAAAGAATGAAAAATATGAATTTTAAAACTACACAATAACCAAATATCATATAGTGCAATCAATGAAATTACATATCATCTATGATGTCGGAGTTGTCTGGTAATTAATTTTATAAATTAACAACAATTTGATTTAAATATTGTGCCCAATAAATGGGTCCACAAATATTTTATTAATATCAAATAAGATAAGATACAAAAGGGTGTCTGAATTCCATTAACCCTTGAAATACAATGTTAAAATACAAAAGGGTGTCTGAATTCCGTTAACCCTTGATATACAATATATACAATATATACAAAAGGGAATGCTACACAAGCTCATTATACAGGGAGACATCGAGTTGTTTCCTGATGAGCCCGACATGCATTGTATTGCTTGTCTCACTAGAATGTTCAAGGCTTACTTGCATGACCTTCTTGTTGTAGTAAATGTACTCTCCACGGATAAGTTTCTTGTTAAAGAAATAAGTTTGTTGAAAGAGGCGTAGGGAGTTAGTCTTCCAACTTCTTACCTCTTATGTTTTCCTAAACCTTCTTCAAACTCATGTTTATTCATTTGCTGAGAGGAGTAGAGATTTAGCTGTGCGGGCATGTGATTATTTACATTTGAATCATATGTTGTGTGATACATCCCAGTGCACACCGAATTCAACCATAACAATGAGATCTATGAAAATGAGCAAGGGACTTTGATCCTAACATAAGGAGCTATGCATATCGTTTTTTATTTTTAACAAACCGAGCTACTATTAAGAGTAGAAACTAAATACTCACCAAGAAAGCTACGTAAAGAATGGTTTTACAAAAGGATTAAAAAAATAGAACTCACCAAAGCAAAGCTTTCTTCACCAAAAACAGAGCACAATCCAAAGATCCATTAAATTTCCAAAAACTTCCAACCAAAGTGGGCACCTAATAGATGAGTAAAAAACAATAAACCTATTTTTACAAGACTCATAAAATAGTAGGAATAAGCAAATATGCATATAAGTAGGAGTAATTTGATACCTCAAAAACTTAAGATTCAAGTTTTTGGCAACCACATCAAGTGCGAATGATCTTTGGCATGCTCCTACATTAATCATTACCAACAACATAACATGAGAAAAAAATAATGCATAACATGAATGATATCAATTAATATCACAAACAAATAATGTGGCCATTAAATGCGTGAAATTTAAACATAGAAATGAAATGGGTATAGAAGAAATCATTTTGGGATCACAAACAAATGATATGGCTAGTAAATGTAATGAAAATACAACATACTCTAGAAATGGATATAGAGGAAATCATTTCAGGATCACAAACAAATGATGTGGGTATTAAATACAACAAAATTTTAGCATACCAACAAAATAGGTACAGATGAAATCATTGCTGATTTCAGGCTAAGAAACAAATGATATATGCTGGATATGAGACGACAATCTCTTCTCTATAAAATAAAGTAACTTACAACTGCTCCAGAAACAACTATGTATAACTCGGATGGAGTCTCGATTTGAAGAATTACATCCTCTCTTGGAGGAAAATACTCTACCTACATTTCTGTCACCTGTAATGAGGAACATTCATGAGAATAATATGTGAAACATTCATGACTTCAATATGGTTGGTAAACTAATACCGATGCAGACATAAAAGATACAAGACAATTTAGATTACTCAAGCCCCAGACAAACTAGGGATAAGGTGTCAAATCTAAGTAGTATAAGGGACATAAAAGACAACCATTAATTATTTCTTTGAGCATAACCAAGTGATTGTTATAAACATGCAAAGAAAAGTTTTTCGCAAAACAAGTGCTTCAATTACCATCTGAATAAGGAAGTCATTTAAAACATCATGAAAGTGATAGATTCTCTCTATTACTGGGTAGAACAAATGTTGTGCAATGGCGAGCCAATTACCTTGGGAAGACCTGCGACAATCTGTTGCTACAAGCCTTCGGTTTTGAACTTAAGCCTCATGTGTCCAAGAATTTGTTCTTTTAGCCTCTGTGGCAATCTGTTTCTGTTGCAAAAATTTGAGGCAACATTCTCTGCATCTCTCTATACTCCATCTCACACAAGACTCCATCAGCAAATACATAAAACACCCATATACTAGATTGTTTTTATACACCCAATTAATGTTTCTAAATGCAAGAGGTGTATAATGCATGTACTTACAAAATTAAATGTCCTTCTAGTTCCATGGACAACGAGATTGGTTCTATTGCATATCAAATAGGCTTGTAATCCAAGATTGAAGAGCATGTATGCTATTGTAAAAACCATTTCACCAGTGTTTTTAGCATGGAGGACTCCATATCCCACAGTACTCAAAGTTATTATAGACAATTACTTGGAGGAGACATAAACTGTCCATAGGCTTTCCTAGTTGAAGTTTGGATATACAACACCAACCCAGGTGCTTTTGGGGTCAGAAAACTGTCTTGCCAATAGGTAGTAGAAACATCCACCACAATGTACAACAAAAAGGGTCACCTGACCATCAAAATTCCTTATCTATGAATTCAAAAATATGTAAATAAATATCATTCATACTGGAGATTTACTATGTACTTATACAAAAAAGCTTTATGCATCTTGTCAAGAAGTAACTTAAGCGCACAACCTTCTCTAGTCTACATTGCAGGAAAGAAAGGTTCTGAGCGTTTTGTATAATATCCCTCTTACCATAAATATTTGGGTCATTAATTTTTTTCAGCACGTTGTCAAATGGTTAATTTTGATGCATAATAGGTCCTAGAAAAAGTGATGAAGAAGCATCAATTGTTGATGATGAAATACTAAAACGTTGATATCTGGAGTTTCCCTCATCCAAACCTAATGAAATTTTAGGAGCATATTTGGATGGTTGAAATAGGACTTTGGACAAAGTTTTAGGCATATTTCAGGTCTATAGAAGGAGATATTGCAAAAATACAGACATTAGGCATGTAGGTGATGGTTTAAGAAGGGTTTAAGCTCACTAAAAGTAGAATATCTTTCAAACAAATGATCTAAATATTATGAAAATCTATAGACATGCTAAATGTGATTTTTATAACATGTTCCAAGTTATTTTAGAGTTTTTGGACACCTGGAGAGAGAGTTATGTTCAAAACTCAGTCATCAGGTCTGTAAGTAATGCAAACCCCCACTTTTAGCAGCTCTAAAAAGTGCATAACTTGGGAATGGATGATCCAGATAAGATGAAACTTTGAGGAAAGATTTATAGGGATAAAAAATTTAGATGTGTGAAATATTTTGAGGCTTGGTAAGGTGTTTAGAGGGGTAAACCGTGAAAGTCTCAGTCAGCTGTCCTGTTTTTAACCAAACTTTTGAGAGGAACACATTTTTCAGACAATATACATCATCATTTTTATTTCAGTCAAGAAAAATAATGAATGATTGTGATATGGCTCAATGGTGAAAATGATTAGAAATCAATGAACTAATAAGTAATAACAATACATATTCTACACAGCTAGTTTGAACCACTAATGTTCAATGCTTGTAGCAAAGTGATATAAGCTCTTTCTGAATATGAATGTTCACATTAGTAACATACCTGATGCATTATAGGAGAGGCACTTCCCCTTATGGGTACCAACAAACGCTCCCTGCAATTGCTACAATGTTGTCCAGAGTGTATGAAACTGTCAAGGGCTCGGAGGTTTCATATGCAGCAGACCTCCAAAGAGTTCCGACTATTTGATGCCTTTTATTAACTGGTAATTTGAAGGATGGGTATGCAAGATATCCAAGAACAATTCTGTAGAGTCCCTTTTTGAACAACCCCTTCCCTGCTTCAAGCTTGTGCAAAGACATTTCATTTGAAATAGAGACCTCATGTTTTTGTGCTTGCTTGTGATATATTTGAAATAGAGACCTCATGTTTCTGTGCTGCTTGTGATAGATTTGTTGAATCTCCAATAACAGTGGGCATTTCTGGTGAATGGGGCATGGGAAAGTCCAGCCTCATGATTCAGGTACATGTTTATTTATTTTCATATCAGATAGAGTTCAACTTCTTCTCTGTATGGAAAGAAAATTTATGTTTTCCAAAGAAAGCTTAAATCCTTTAAAAGTGTATGTGTAGACTGAAAACATATTATTAATGGCAGCGTCTCAGTTGGCATTTCCAAATCTCGTCTGTTTTGAAAATTTTTTGGAGCAGAAAAGATATCTTTGAATACAAGAGGTCGAAAGATCAAAAATGGAGTTTATTAGCTGGAAAGATATATGGAAGGATCGAAAAACAAAACAACAAATGGGTAGGATACATTAATATTGTTTCCTCAAACAAGGACAACTGGATATGACAAATTTTTATTTGATATTTAAACCCAAAAAACTACAAATTGATAGCTCAACCTCTTTGTACAGAATTCACTAGTGGAATTGTTGGACAAATATCATCCTCAGTACCATGGCATTTATAAGTCCTTAGCTTGCACGGATCTTTCCCAACCAGATGGTTAGTTGATTCCATAAATTAAATATCAAATTAAATATTCTAATGTATCGATTCTCTGTTTTTATTATTGACTGGCTACTTAGCTTCCCCTCCTATTTGTACATGTGTCCAAACTGGCTCAAATGTTGAAACGGCAACTTTGGAGAGCCATTACCTAGCATTCAGAGGAGCACCTCGGATTTTGACCATTCGATATAATGCATGGCACTATCGTGATGAGCATGAACCTTGGGCGGGGCTTGCAGTTACCATCACTAAAGAAATTGAACAAGCAATGACCAGAGCACAGAAGTTCAGCACCTGCTAGAAATATAGCTGGATCAAAAATAGTGTCAATATTTGCTTGCAAATATTTTTACCTTGTCTGCTGGTAACATTTGTAGCAGGTTGGGTGGCTTGGGCAGCTTGGACCTTATTAAAAGAGGCAAAATTCAAAGATTTACGATATGGCTCCATACCTTGCACTATAATAGCAATTGTATGGGTTGTATTAAGACAAGTGATTTCAGTTGTGAAACCAGTGAGCACACAAATGATGGGGTATATCATCAAACCAGATCACACAAGTCATCTTGGTTATCAACAACAAGTCATTTCTGACATCAATTTTTGAAAGGGGAACTTGGAAAAAAACCACATTGGTTTTTTTCTTTCATTTCAGGGGAATGGTGTTTGAATTGGTTTGGCCTGTATCCAGACAATGTTGAAAATACATGTGTTCCAAAATTTAGCGCAGCTTCAGAGAATCAACTGCAAATAATTACCTTTGTTGATGACCTGGATAGATGCGAAGAAAAAGTTATATTACAGGCATGTGGAGGTCAAAAATGTTTGATGATTTATTGTGTCCTATTTTTTAGAATCTGTGATTTTAACAGCCAAATGGTCATTCTTTTCTCTAATACAGGTTTTATCTGCCATAAATCGGGTACTAGCTGAGTGCAAGATCAATGTTGTCTTGGGGATGGATAAAAAGATGATAGAAAGAGCAGTTCGAAGAAATTTTGAAGATAATGATGATAAAGACCTTGCAGACAAGTTTATCTGCAAAATAATTCAGATTCCTTTAAGCTTGCCAGATCCTACAGACGAAGAATCAAACAGGGTTCTACGTCACCAATTAAAATATGAACCCCCTGTAACGACTCTAGCTGCATTAGATGATGGTGGAGATACAGACTATGGGGAACTAGATACAGATTACGGTAAATTACTAGAAACAACATCTATGTATTTGAATGAATTTCAATTTTAATATTCTATCCAGTGAAGTCGGTTTACATTAAATTTATGTGGATCGGGTTGTTTATTAATGTAGAAGAGGAGGAAAATGTTGCTGAAATCCCAATGCAAGAAAGAATTGTGGTAGATATTGATGCAAGCTCTCAAGGTGGTTAAATGAAATCTTCAAGTTTGGATTGAAATTTACTATAATTATATAATAAATTAAATTATTTTACAGGGCTTATGGAAAAGGTGCTTCACTGGTTGGGACACTTGTTACAAATTCTATGTTTGGTTGCAAAAAAGGTGCTTCACTGGTTTCAAATTCTATGTTTGCTTTCTTGTAACCTTTCAAGTGAACTTCGAGAGATGCACGATGAATTAAATAAGGAGGAAAAACTTCTGACATTCTCAAAAGGTGCACGATTAACTAGGGAAATTTTGTTGTCAAATTATACCCCAGAAGAAGCTGAGACATTGTATAAGTTGAAGAGATTTGCCAACGGCAACCAAAAACTTCCCCGGGAATGGAAACTGTTATTGCACTACTGCATACTTACATCAAATATTCTTTCTATGATAGGAAAAGTATACAACCTACCTGGTTGGAAGGTAGAACTGATGGCCTGGATATTTGTGTGTTGGCTATGGAAACACGAAATGAACATTCTCATCAAGGTACGTCATAAAAACACTGCATTTGTTATCAATTGGTAGGATTCAAGAATATTTAAATTTAGAAAGCTAAAGCTAAAGCCTTCAATTTCCGAAATGTAGGATTGGAGCAAGTATGCAGTGATCAAAGGTAAGCCTGTGGAAGATGAAGATAAAGATGAAACTGAACAAGATTGGCAGGGGCCTTCGCTTAAACAACTTGTTATGAATTATGTTATTGAGTTGAACGCATTGCAACAAACTTCCAATGTTCAAGCTGGTGAAGATAAAGATCATAAATTTCAGAGCGGAACAATATTGAATGAATGTAATCACTGAATATGTATTTCCAATTTTGTTATCACAACAAAAAAGGAGTAAGAAGAGTTGAATAAAACAATAAACAATAAATGTTTTGTTATGACATACAGATCTCACCTGTTGTTATGTGTCTTCATGATCAAGGTGTGATAAGTAAATCAATGTCTCCCTCATTATCTGCATAAGAAATCAAAAGATATTTCAATTTCTTTCTCAGTGGGAAAACTAATCTTTAACACAGGCCAAAACCAAAACAACCCAAGAAAATCCATCTTGACAGATTGACTAAAGTTTGAATATGTAATTTCTCATTAAATCTAGTTTCAAACAAATAACAACAACAGACAGTATCTAGTTCCTTGGTTATTCATTAAATCATACCTTGTACTGCACAAGAACATCATTATCTTTTATGGTCTCTCTAACTATGTTTCCATTCTCATCTTCCATAATCAAGACTTCTTCAGCTTAGCCATACAACAAATCATGAGCATCCTCAACTTGGACATAGGTTGAGCATATAGTTGTCTGCGTATATAAGCTGAGAACGAAGCCCATCAACCATGCCAGAAAGTAACGGAATCTGCATAAGCATGCAACCAATAACCACTTAATTATTCCTATGGCCAATCATTCTTTTGGGAAAGAAGTCAGAACAAAAACTATATATGCAAATGCAGAAGTCCCATAGCACTAACAGCAGCAGCAAGATTGTCAAAGGGTGGAGATGGAGAGAGGGGGAGGGAGTGGCGGGGAGATAGAGAAATGGAGAATAGCTGGTTAAAAGGACAACGTCGTCGATCTTTGGATCTGGATAGCATTTCATTCCAGCCAGGGGGACTACTGATGGCAAACAAAATATGTGAGCTACCTCCAGGTTCATTTAGAACAACAAGCAAAGGTTACGAGGAAGTTCACGTCCCTGCTTTGAAGCAAAAACCCCTTGCAGAAGGGGAGGAACTTGTCAAAATATCAGACATGCCGGATTGGGCAGAGCATGCATTCAGAGGAATGAAGCAGCTGAGTAGAGTGCAAAGCAGAGTGTATGAAACTGCATTCTTTACCGGTGAGAATTTGCTTTTGTGTGCACCCACAAAGTCTGGTAAGACACGGTTGGTTGGATTATCTGCAACAAAGCCAAATTATGAGGATGTTGCCCTATTACTAAGGGTTGACAAGTCTCATGGAAATATGAATGTGATGCATATTTAATTCCAACTATAGCTTTTTTAGGAAAGCTAATTTTAGCTTTAGTCTTGTTTTAGTTTGCTTTAGTTAAGTTAGCTTTATCTTATTTTTATCATTAGATTTAATTCAAATAAATCTGTTTTAAATCATGCATAGCATGCAACTATTTTAAAGCATGAGTTTAGATTTAGAATGCTCAGTTGAAGAGCTGTTAGTGGTTGAGTTATTCTATTTAAATAACAACAATTGTAATTGCTTTGTATGCACACACAAAGGTGTGAAATCTGCAAAAGCAAGGAAGGATGTGCATTGAAAGCACATAGTTGTACGCACAATATTTGTAAATAGATGAAGCTCTGAGTATGATGAAGCTTTTATTAATGGAGATTATGCACAGTAGTGTTGGTTCGAATATTCATCTGTTTATGCAAGTTATTTAAGTATTATGTTTATTTCTTTTATGTTGCTTGTTGTATAAGACTGCAGATTTTCTACAAATTGGTATCAGAGCAAGGTTATTCTAAAGAGCTTATTAAATTGGTAGCAAGTTATGGCTTCTACATCCGGTATGCAGACACCGCAATTTAATGGAAAGAATTATGAATCACCGGTAGTTGACCATGAAGGCGCTATTCGATCTCAAGACGTGTGGGAGATCGTTGAAGATGGGTACACAGGCTCAAGTAAATGCAAAGCAAAGATATATTGCACTTTCTCAAGTAGAAAAATACTTTGAAGGAGTTACGAAAGAAGGATGGAAAAGCTCTTTTCTATATTCATCGCAATGCATGAAAGCATTCTTCCAAGAGTGGCGATAGCAATAGTCAAGCAAAGACATGGGATACTTTACAAGTCAGCATATCAAGGTAAGGAGAAAGTAAAACCATAAGCTACAATTACTTCGTAGAGATTTTGAGAATTTAGCAATGAAAGATTCAGATTCAGAGAATCATTTTTACATATGTAATTGGCTTATTCAATCAAATCAAATCCCATGGTGAGACTCTTGAGGATAGAAGGATTATTGAAAAATCACTTAGAAGTTTGCCTACAAAATTTGATCCTTTAGTTGTTGCTATCGAAGAAACTAAGGATCTGAGTCAATTTTCTATTGATGAGTTGCATGCATCACTAATCAATCATGAACAGAGGATGAATAGATCACATGCAAGTGTAGATCGGCTTTTCATCTCGGATAAGGGGTAGTGTGGTGAAAGAAGAGGAAGTTTCAGCCCAAGAGGAAGAGGAAGAAGTCCATCTAGAGGATTGGCGCTGGTTCATCAAACTCAAGTGGAAGAGGATATAATCAAGAATAGAGTTATGGTCGAGAGACAAGATAAATCTCATATTCAAAGGTCATTATCATAAGAAGTATGGGCACTATGCTTATGATTGCAAGAAAAAGCAATATGATCGAGAGACAAAATCAAAATCAGGTCGAAGTTCTATTTCTAAACCTATGTTTATCAGTGATGCACAAGGATTGCCAAGCAATACCTTCTTTATCCCCTATTGAATGTAATTTGTCAAAAGAGAGTCCATGTGATGTATGGTATTTAGATTCAGTCATGCGGTAATCACATGACAGGGTAATCTAGATTTGTTTTCTAGTTTGGATGATTCAGTTAAGAGTGATGTAACTCTTGGAAATAACAATATTGGTCTATGAAAGGAAAAGGCACTTTAGTTATATTATAACAAGACAGGGGAGCAAACAAGTATGCAAGATGTTTACTATGTCACAGGTTCAAACATAACCTTATGAGTATTGGACAACCGGTAAAAAGGATACTAAGTCTATATGGAAGACAATGAGTGCGTGATTGTGACAAAGCTCCTAGCACTCGATTGATTGCAAAAGTGAAGATGAGCAGCAATAGGATGTTTCCATTGATTTTGAAACATGGAAAGAAGAAGAAATCAGATCTGCTTAGCAAAAAGTCATGCGTTAAGCCAAATCACTTTTGTTGAGTCCTCGCGCCAAACAGATGAGTCCTGCGCCAATGAAAATCAAATCTGCAAGCTACGATAGCAGTGAGTCCTCGCGCCATTCCTACGTAAATATAGTTGAGTCCTATGTTGAAGGAACACAATCAGCTTTTCATTCAAATCATGAAGGATAAAACATGGCTTTGGCACCTAAGGTATGGACATTTGAATTTTGGAGGTTTGAATTTATTACATAGAAAAAATATGGTTAAAGGTTTGCCATTGATTTAGAAACCAGAAAGGGTATGTGAAGGTTGTATTTTGGGAAAGCAACATAGAGATTCATTCCCAGTTGGCAAAATAGCAAGAGCAAGTGCACCACTTGAGATTGTACATTCAAATTTATGTGGACCTATGCAGAAAACTTCTATCGAGGTTGTATTTATTTTATGACATTCATTGATGATTACACAAGGAAGACATGGGTTTATTTTCTGAGAAATAAATCAAATTCCTTTGATAAATTTCAGTAGTTCAAGGCATTAGTGGAGAAGCAAAGTGGATACTACATCAAAGTTCTCAGAACGGACAGAGGAGGTGAGTATGTTTCTAATGAGTTTATGAATTTTTGTAGATATCATGGTATACACAAGCAATACTACTGTGTATACACCACAACAGAACGGTGTGGCAGAGAGGAAAATATAGAACCATCATGGAGATGGCAAGAAGCATGTTAAGGAAAACATCTTCCAAATGAGTATTGGGCAGAAGAAATAGCAACTTCTGTTTATATTTTGAACAAGTGTCCAACGAAACTTGTTAGGAACATGGTTCCTCAACAAGCATGGACTAATAGGAAACACAATGTTTCACATTTCGAGTTTTTGGTCAGTGTAGCGTATGCACATGTACACGATGAGATAAGGAAGAAATTAGACAACAAAGGAGAAAATGTATTTTTGTTGGGTATTCGTAGAAATACAAAAGCATACAAGTTGTACAATCCAGTCACTGGAAAGGTTGTGATCAGCAGGATGTACATTTATTGAGAATGAAGCATGGGATGGAAGTATAGAGAAAATAAAGCTTGTGAGTATAGCAACATCTATTCCACATGATGATACGATGATGAAACTTTAGAGCAACAAGCTACTTGTATCTAAAAATCTTGACATGCACCACAAGTCAGTAGCACAAGCTACACCGCTATCTACAGCTTAGAAGTTCACCAAGATTTCAGCCATCTTCATCCATGCAAGAGACACCACAGGGAACACCAGAAGCTACTCCATCACCAAAAAGTAGTCCTTCATCAAATGCTCCTACGCAGCGGAAAACAAGAAGTCTAAGTGAGATTTATAATGTTGATACAACTAATTCATTTTCAGTTTTTGCATTATTTTCTCAAGTTGCAGATCCAATATATTACGAAGAGGCTATAAAGAATGAAGTTTGGGAAAAGCCATGGATGATGAGATTGATGCTATAGAGAAGAATCAGACATGGGAGCTAATGGATCTTCCAAAAGGAAAGGACGTGATAGGAGTCAAGTGGGTCTACAAGACAAAATACAATGCTGATGGAAAATGCATGGTACACAAAGCAAGGCTGGTTCATAAGAGGTTTTACGCAACAATATGGAGTTGACTACAACAAAACATTTGCACCAAGAAAGACGTTTGATACCTCGTAAGAATGGTTTTAGCAATTTGCAGCTCAAAACAAATGGCCTATTTATCGATGGATGTTAAATCAGCATTCTTAAATGGATTCCTTGAAGAGGAAGTTTATGTAAATCAGCCGTAAGGTTATGAGATCAAGGTCATGAAGGAAAAGTATACAGATTGAAGAAAGCGCTCTATGGTCTCAAGCAAGCACCTAGAGCTTGGTACAAAGCAGAATAGATTCTTATTTGATTAAGAATGGTTTCATTAGGAGTAGCAGTGAGCCTACCTTATACACCAAGATAAATGAACAAGGTAAGATTATAATTGTTTGTTTATATGTAGATGATTTGATCATTACTGGAAATCTATCTACAGAGTCATTCAAATCAGCCATGAAGAAGGAGTTTGAGATGACACATCTTGGTCTTATGCATTACTTTTTGGCCATCAAGTTCAACAATCAAGGTGAAGTTTTTATCTCACAAGCAAAAGTATGCAAGGACGTTTTGAAAAGGTTTAACATGTTGAATTGTAAGCCAAAGACCAACACCAAATGCAATAGGTTCAAGTTGAGCAAAGAGGATGAAGGATCGTTTGTGGATCCAACATTGTTTAAAAAGTTGGTTGGAAGTCTTATGTATTTGATGGCCACAAGGCCTTGATATCATGTATGGTGTGAGCCTCATATCAAGGTTCATGGAATCTCCAAAAGATTCACATCAAGCAAGCTGGAAAAGAATTTTGAGGTATGTACGTGGAACAAGAAATCATGGAATTCTTTATTCAAGTACAAATGAGTTCAAACTCATCAAGTTATACAGAGATAGTGACAAAGGTCTTTGGAAGTATAGAAGATCGAAAAGCACATCCCGCTATACTTTTCACTTTGGAATAGGAGTGGTTTCATGGGCATCAAAGAAGTAGCCCATCACACGTTATCTTCAAACAGGTTGCAAGTAGCAGTATGTAGCAAGGGAGCAACAGAGCAACATGTCAAGTTGTTTGGATGAGAAGAGTGTCGACAGATTTACAACGAAACAAGAGGAAGCTACACATTTTTTTGTGACAACAACTCAGCCATAGCATTGTCTAAAAATCATTTTTTCCATAAGAGAAACAAGCATATTGATACGAGGTATCATTTCATCGTGGAGTCAGTAAACAACAAGAAAATTCATCTTGAATTTTGTAGATCCGAAGATCGGTTGTAGACATTTTACAAAGGCTTTAGCAAAAGAAATTTTCAATATTTGAGAGATTGTTTGGGAGTATGTGATCCCGCACATGGCAGATCTGAAAAAGCAAACACAACTCTAGAAGAGTGAAAGCTACAATTTGAAATTAAGGGGAGTGTTGGAAATATGCATGTGATGCATATTTAATTCCAACTATAGCTTTTTTAGGAAAGCTAATTTTAGCTTTAGTCTTGTTTTACTTTTCTTTAGTTAAGTTAGCTTTATCTTATTTTTATCATTAGATTTAATTCAAATAAATCTGCTTTTAAATCATGCATAGTATGCAATCGCTTTTAAAGCATGAGTTTAGATTTAGAATGCTCATTGAAGAGTCATAGTGGTTGAGTTATTCTATTTAAATAACAAAGAATTGTAATTGATTTGTATGCACACACAAAGGTGTGAAATCTGCACAAGCAAGGAAGGATGTGCATCAAAGCACATAGTTGTACGCACAATTGTAAGAGTCAAGCTCGAGTATGATGAAGATTTTATTAATGGAGATTATGCTATGAGTAGCTGGGTTCGAATATTCATATGTTTATGCAAGTTATTTAAGTATTATGTTTATTTCTTTTATGTTGCTTGTTGTATAAGACTGCAAATTTTCTACAAAGTCAAAAGGGTTGTTCTATTTCGATAATAGTTATAGACCCTATCCTCTCGATCAGCAATATATTGGTATCACTGTGAAGAAGCCACTCCAGAGGTTTCAGCTGATGAATGAAGTGTGTTATGAAAAGGTGATGGCAGTTTCTGGCAAGCATCAAGTCTTGATATTTGTTCATTCTAGGAAAGAAACAACAAAGACAACCCGTGCCATAAGGGACACATCTCTTGCAAATGACACCCTTGGACGGTTTCTTAAGGAAGATAGTGCAAGCCAAGAAATTCTTCAAATAGAAATGGAATCAGTGAAAACAATGATCTGAAAGACCTTTTGCCTTATGGATTTGCAATTCATCATGCGGGGATGGTGAGGACAGATAGGACTCTGGTAGAAGAACTCTTTGCTGATGGGCATATCCAAGTTTTAGTATCAACTACCACTCTCTCTTGGGGAGTAAATTTACCTGCTCATACAGTTATAATAAAAGGAACTCAAATTTACAATCCTGAGAAAGGTGCATGGACTGAGCTCAGTCCATTAGATGTTATGCAGATGCTTGGTCGAGTTGGAAGGCCACAGTATGATTCCTATGGAGAAGGAATTATATTAACAGTCACAGTGAACTGCAATATTATCTGTCCCTCATGAATCAAAGAACTACTAATCAAAGCCAATTTGTCTCAAAATTAACAGATCATTTAAATGCAGAAATTGTTCTAGGGATAGTTCAAAATGCAAGGGAGGCATGCACATGGTTGGTATATACTTATCTTTACATTCGTATGCTGCGGAACCCAGTTCTATATGTAAACGAAATTTGGGGTCTTCATCTTCTTGAGAAGACATAAATGACATGGCTTCATTTACTATATATGGCAAAATCCAAAGCAAACAAAACCAGGGCAGAGGGCACATACCTACTTTGCTTTTGCCGGCCGTTTTTGTAAAAAAGGGATGACGATGGCATTATCGTTGACGGGCGCCTAAATCCACTTCCCCACCCATCGAATCCCCATCATACAATAAATTGTGGCATCAAATGGGTGGACTACCTCCTCTGCGGTGTCGTAAGATCCCAGTCAAATTTTCTGGATCTGCATTTGGGCATTCTCACTTCGACATCAATTTTCCCCATTTTTGCAGACTGATTCCCTTATATTGGGGAGGAACCTCTGCTCGGTTATTACTTGGCAAAGTGTGGGCGTTTTCTTGATGGGGCCAAGTTTCTATACCTGGATGAAGCAAGCAATTGTTGTAGTATTTTTAAGGTGGACCTTGGGCCTGGAAATGAGATGGTGCTAAGGCTGCTGAGCGAGAGAGTAATGAATCGAAGATATCCGGAAATGGAACGGAAACCTTGTTCGAACTAACTACTAACTAGACCCAGAAGGAGATCCGCCGCCTGTGCTTGCCAGGCTCAAAACAGTTGAAAAGCATTGTCGCTGCCACTGACGTCCACAACATTCTTTCCTCTATGGTCAGTCTTTGTAACCTGTTCCGCCCCTGAGATGTTTGGGGATCGGTCGCCCCTAGTTCAGGTTCTCATTTGTATCTATGGAGTGAACTGGGAGTCACCAATGTGGGTTTTGCCGCCAGCACTGCCGCTTACATCGTTTACCCTATTCACTGTCGAAAATGTGGGTTTTTCGCAAGCACTATCGCCATTGGAATGAAAGCTTGCCTTCGAACCCTGAGACAACCTGGTATCCTCGTATCTTTCCACCTCTATCCCCTGCAACCATGACATTTTTTCCTTCATCGAGTTATTTAGGCTTAGGGTTAACATCGAAATGTGAATATATTATTAAGAATAGAAAATGTGAAAAGGTCGGAAGGTAATTTCGTCTCTAATTTATGTCTCAAAATGACCCCTTTGGTAGTAGTGCGTACACACAAGCAAGCTAGAGGAAGTAAGAATCGAACTCTCCATTACTCACAAGGATTAAAAACAACATGCGAACAGGTGTAAGCGACCAAGCGCAAAAAACTAGAGGTTGGCATTCGAAAGCAAACACAAGGCAAGGAACGACCATGGCACCAAAACGGGTAATCCCTTCGTCAACATTTTAACGGGTTCATTTTTGCAAAGCGACCAACCAAACAATAAAACCATTTAACGATAATTAATAATACAGTTGATAACAATCGACACTAAAATAATGAGTTATCATCGATCAATAATTAAAATAATAATATGGTTAATATTATTATTATTATTATTATTTAATTATTATTATTATTATTATTAGTACCACTTAAAATAATTATTAATCATATTAACAAAGACGTATATACCAATTTGACAATAATGTAAAACAATAACACTATAAGATAGAGGCCAATCGATAATGAAATTAAAACAACATTGTTATCATTATATACTATAAATATAAATAATTTCTACTCACATCAATAATGGCCAAAGATCCAGCTTAACTACGCGACAACAAAATCCTCCTTTAACTAGGTTCACGCACGTGACATCACACACCCACACACGTAAGTGTCAATAACAACTTGAGAACGCAAGAAGGAGAGGGAAGGTTCTAAAACATCACCGAGACAAGATCTAATACAACGGAAATACACACAAAACTATTCGACGCTCAACAGAGGGTCATTGCGACAGAACTAGGGGTACACGCCGAACGGGCATTACAAGAAATAACATCATTTTGGCTTAACATTAGATATGTTACAATATAACTAAAACAAATATAAAATACCTAAGTTTATTTGTTAATATGACTTCAACTAAGTCATGCGTTGGCTATATATATATTTGTTTGTGTGTGTGGGGTGGGGGGTATGTTAGGTGTCACATCTTCGGAAACATTATACAATAGCTGGTTTCTATAGTTACCTATTGCCCGATATTCGACATGTCAACCATTTGTTCATACGGATGAAGGAGAGAAAGGCAGCAAGGAAGACAATTTGGTCAATACTTAATCGGCTCAAAAGAAAAGAAATATAGAACTATCTATAGCTAATGCTAAAAGAGCTATTAATACCTAGCCAATAAACACTTTAAGAGATTATGAGACATTGAATATGTGAAGTGATCTATCTTTACAGGTTATGACCCTTCTTTTGAGATTTTATAAAAATTTATCATAATGTTGGACTCTCTTCTTTCGAAATATTGTAAAATTTGTTCTCATTTATTATCGCTGAACTAATTAATGGGTGCGCCGGTATTGACTGTCCCACAATTAAAATAAAAACACATGCAAAAAGTGCATAATCACTATCCAATTATGTATCGACCCATGGATTATTGTACTGACATATCCTCAAGATACAGTTTTCCGTTTGTTATTGATAAGTAAATTAAAAAGACTAGTTTTAATGCCCATAGCTATTCTAGCGTTGTTGGGCCCCACACATGTCGCATTCCATCGAGGCATAGGTGGAATCCACTGGATGTAATATAAACACATTTCAAGAAACATCAAACTAAATACAAAATCAAATATTAACATGTGGCAGCTTCTAGATGGATGGGTAGTCCCGTGCACTTGTAATTGAGACGTCACAAGTTCAAATTTAAATATTTTTTGTTGTATACACACTTTGTGTATACCCGTTTTTAACATAGGCGAGGAGTGGACAACGTTCAATTTTGACCAGAAACGATCAACGTTATGTGAGCCGCCTCCCTCACTCTATGTTTGTATATGTGATCTGTCACCGTTCGTGGCTGGAGTCCATTTCTGATGCTGATATAATCTGTACAAATGCGTGTGGAACGTTTCTTAAAACTCCAGTTTATACCCAGCAAACAATCCTACAGTGGAAAAACCAAGAAAGAATAATAACAATTTCATAAAATTAGGAAACATGGTACGCACATATTTTAAACATGGTACGATTAATATTTCACATGGTTTTAATGACGTAGAGAAACTGTGATACAATGAATGTGACTAAGTACTCGATTAAGATGTCAAGAAACACGTGAAAAGGGAATTTGGTAAAAAAAAATTTATGTCAGAGCAGCCTTTACTGTATGAAACTCTATTTATAGAGCAATGGCGATTACGTAAATCAATAACTCACTTGTTTATTTCATTCCATGTACAGGAGTGAGTGAGGGAGTCGAGAAAAAATGGATGCAATGAGAGTATTAAGCAATACAAATATTATTGAGACTAAACTTCCAAAGAAAGAGCTCCTTAACGAGTATGATATCGATGGAGAAGTGGTATTGCAGAAGGTGGCTCTCTTCAATGTTACAGACTACTCTGCAACAATTGCTGACGCTGCTTCTGAGTTGATGGGCAACAAAGTATATCTCCAGCTTGTCAGCAGCGACCATGTTGATCCGGGTAACCTTAATTTCTATATGATGTGCATAGCACTAAAACATTTCATCCCACTTGTGGGATCCCCAATACATCTGGCTTCTATGATGGATGTCTATGTCCTGTTTACAATTCGGGAAAAATGTCGCATATTTTTGTTACTTGTCTGCACTATTATATATTCCTTTGCATGAGAGAAGTCGTATAGTGGATCATCAACAAGATAGAAACACTGAAAGTGATAATTGATGTGTTGTGTAGAAACTGGATCAGGGAAAACAGTTGGCGAACCGTCACATTTACACTGGAACTCCTTGGACGGACCACTTGCAGGCGACACACTCTACAGGATCACGTTCAAATGGAACTCTACGCTTGGACTTCCGGGTGCATTTCTGATTAAAAATACTCACGCACGGGAATTCTTTCTGAAATCACTTACCATCTCCATTCCAGGTCAGGGTAGTGTTCGTTTCCACTGCAATTCTTGGATATCCCCATCTAGTGTAAACGAGAAAGACCGTGTTTTCTTTGCCAATAAGGTACTTTTCTACTAACAAGCAAAACCTGTTCATAAACAATCTGTTCAATTAATGGGTATGGAGTTAGTCGATTAATACGTGTGTTTAACAGAGCTTTCTCCCAGAGAAAACACCACTAGGTCTGAAGAAATTGAGGGAAGTCGATATGAAGTTGTTGCGAGGCGATGGAACGGGAGAAAGGAAGGTGTCTGATCTCATATACGATTATGATGTTTACAATGACATTGCAGAGCCAGATAAAACTCCAGAGCTGCGGAGGGAAGTGCTGGGTGGATCTCAGGACTTTCCATATCCAAGAAGATGCAGAACAGGTCGCCCACGTATCGAAACAGGTATTTATGCTATGCCATACAATTTCAACAAATATGTACATGGAATCCGAACTCCGATGTTTAATTATAATTATTTCATGTCTGTGTATAATACTTTGCAGCTCCTGAATTCGAGACAAGAGCGAGCTTGAATTTTATTCCGCCAGACGAAAGATTTCCACACACTGATTTTTCAGACTTTGGAGCGCATACAATCATGGCATTCGCAAATATGGTTATTCCCACAATCGCCAATTTTTCGACAAGGCCTTCCAATCCTTCGAGGAAGTGAGCGAGCTCTACAAAGGGGGCCAAAAACATCCCCATATTCCTCACAAGATCCTTCGTCAAAACAAAAGCCCTCTCCAAATTATACAGGGATTCCTCGACAAGGTTGAGGATGACCTCCCATTTATAAATTTCAATCGTCCGCAAATCGTCGAAAGTAAGATTAATCTACTTTGCCCATTTCCTGTATTGAAAATATGAGAATGTAAAAAACAATGAATATTGTGTGCAATTGCATACAGTTGATGAGTACGCATGGAGAAAGGACGATGAGTTTTCACGCCAAACACTTGCCGGCGTAAATCCTCTCATGATCCAGTGTTTGGAGGTGATTGAAATTCAAAATGTGAAACTATATTATTTTATTTTTTTTTACACTTATTCTTGGGTGTGTTTCCATTTAAACCAACGGACTGCCGTTTTAATAAAGTTTGCATTTGTGTGCCAGAAATTTCCACCCTCTAGTAGCCTCGATGACAACACGTACGGCCCACAGAAAAGTAGCATCACAGCCCAGCAAATAGAGAAGAACCTGGAGGGCCTCTCTGTGGATGAGGTTTGTGTCTTCAAGCGTTTCCAGGCCATTGTAATTTTTCTTGCTCTGCGCCATTATAATTTATTGATGATTTAACGTTTAGTGCAGGCTATTGCATGTAAAAGCTATTTATTCTGGACTACTATGATCCCTTCATGGTCTACGCCGAGCGCATCAATAAGCTTTCTGAGGATGTTAAAACATATGCAGCCGCACACTTTTCTTCCTCACCAAGGAGGGCACCCTGAGCCCTGTGGCCATAGAGTTGTGTTTGCCTCCAATTGATGGAAATGAAGCAGTCAGAAAGGTGTTTACTCCAGCCAAAGATGGAACAGAAGAAGGAGCACTCTGGCAATTAGCAAAAGCTCATGTAAAATCCAATGATGCAGGTTACCATCAGCTCGTCAGCCATTGGTAAGTATTGGTACAATTTATGCAATTCATTTGGTACATTAAATATACTATTGTCAATATCAATATCATGAACATGCCAGCAATTTAGACTTTTCCCTGAACCACAGCACGCATAATCATAGTATTGCAGAAATTTCAACTTTTTTCCAATCATTGATTACGTAAGGCTCGTATCTTCTATATTATTATTGATTGCAGGCTGAGAACTCATTGCATCACAGAGCCTTTCATTATAGCAACTCACAGACAACTAAGCAAATGCACCCTGTTTACAAATTATTGACCCCGCATTTCCTTGATACCATGGACATCAATCAAGCTGCTCGTCAAGCTTTGATAAATGCAGGAGGTATTATTGAACGAGGCTTTACCCCTGGCAGATATTCTATGGAAATGTCATCTAAGGTCTACAAACAGTGGAAATTCAATGAGCAAGGATTGCCTGCTGACCTTCTTGCGAGGTAAGAAAGACCCCAATTTCATTAACCTGTTTACTTACGCCTGCTCCATTGATTGAAGTAAAGTTGAGAATTAAATGAATTTTAATTTGCTATCATGTTTTGTGCAGAGGAATGGCAGTCCCGGATCCAAAGGCACCTCATGGTTTGAGGCTTGTGATCGAGGACTATCCATATGCTGTGGACGGCATTGAAATATGGTTTGGCTTAAAACAATGGGTTTCAGACTACTTGTGTTTGTTTTACAAGGACGACACCTCTGTTGAAACAGATAAGGAATTGCAGGCATGGTGGGATGAAATAGTAAATGTGGGGCACGGAGATCTAAAGGATGATCCAAGTAGATGGCACAAGATGGATTCATTGGATGACGCAATCCAAGTAATGACAACTATTTTATGGACCACATCTGCTCATCATGCTGCAGTTAACTTTGGACAGTATTCCTATGGAGGATACATGCCCAATATGCCTACAATGACCAGGCGCTTTATTCCAGAAAAAGGAACATCTGAATACGATGAATTTCTTATGAACCCAGACGGATATTTCCTCAAGACAGTATCTACTCCAACACAGGCTACTCTAGTCATGGGTGTTCTAGAGATTTTGTCAAAGCACTCAAAAAATGAAGTATACCTGGGGCAGTTGCAGGGATCCACCGTGGACCGTGTAGATGATGCAGGGTAGAAGAAGCGTTCGAGAGATTTTCAGCTCACATGGAAAACATTGAGAGAAATATCATCGAGAGGAACAGTAACAGCCATGTTTATAAGAACAGGCATGGACCTGCAAATGTTCCTTATACCTTACTCTACCCCAATACTACCGATCTATCAAAATCAGGGGGCCTCACAGCCCGTGGAGTGCCCAATAGCGTATCCATTTAATATCAGTGTATTACAGATGAACAGACTCCATACCTTCACTTTTAGTCATAGCCAATCTAAATAAAACTGCAGATTTTTCTAGCTGGAATTACAATCCACTAGGAAATTTTGGCGAACAAAGTACACCCTCACGAGAGGTTATTCCATGTGTTTGTACTCCAAGCTTTTATGAGTATGTAGGCTCCATTCATGTTTATTTTTCTTGGTTTTTGGTGTGGATGTTTAACCGGGACACACAAACTTCGTGGGGGCCGCCCTCTCCACCAGTCAGAAAATCAATACATAAATGCAAAATATTACTTAATTTGTATTTGGTGTAGAGCACAGTGCACACCCGGTTTGTGCGTGTTAGTTATGGTCAGATGTCTTCTTTAGCTTCTTCTATGGATGTAACACCCACATTTTACACACATAAATAGAACAATAAAAATATAAGGATAGTTTTTTTTTTTTGACATTGCTCACTACACAACACCACAAGGGCTCCAAGAAGAGAAACTCAACAATGCATAAGACACTTATAGAAGTCATCGACTCACATAGACACACAACAACACCATATACATGTCAATGCCACACTTTCTCCAATGAACAAATGCTAGCAATAACTCAGCCACAAGAAAACGGACTCAAGGATTGGCAAACCCACAACACATCATTACCATGATTACATCTTCGTTACGATTAACATTCCAATAACATTATTATGTAAGTATAATTTTCTCCTTCTTCCACCTACATATTCATAAGTTCATTCCACATTCAACTTACAGTTCGACCATTTAAGTTTTCTCTTTATCCCTTATGAAAATCTTCATAACTTAAATTATTATTTTCCATATTTCAAATTGCATACAAGGTTCCTAATTCTCTCGTTCTTATGCTAAAGGTTTGTTTCTTAAAATATGTTTAGTTGACGTTAAATTTTACCCTCATTATGCAAGGGGACCAACCATAAGTTTTCAAGGGAAAAAATAATACTATTCCAAGAAGGTGAAGGTTAAAGTTTCCCTTTCCTATCAACTTACTTGCATTAGAAGCACAATTGTTCTCGTACTATGGTTGTTTTAGTTCAAAATTTAGTTTGATTCAATTAAGCATTTACAAGACATAATTTTACATCAGCTTTCGCAATGGTATTTGCAATTTCATGAATTGGTTTGAAGTTTTCTCTGTCTCTCTATGATAGCTTAGTGGCATTTGCAATTTCATTATGAGAAGAGCCTTCGTCTTGTAAAAAGATTAAAAATTTAAAATCATTTGACTATCATTTTGTTGATAAAGATTGTCCTGCAAGCCTTTGAGTGTATCTTAGGCGTGAGGAACCAGGGGTTGTTAATGTTTAATTGAGTCTTTAGCTTGAGGATTCATGTTGAATTCTAAAAGATTGTGTAAAATCATGCAGATTTGGGGCTCCATTGATGCACACCTTCTAGTTGAAGGAATATTTTGGCTACTTTGAAGCATTATGTCTATTAGTTTTCCAATTGTTGTAAAGGTTCTCAAAGATCTAGTGAAATCAACTTCATCTTTCCTAATCCCCCACCAAAAAGTTCAAATAACCATGAATCCTACTCGAAGTACCCCTATTTGTGTTGTGTATCCACAAATGAACAAATTCTACTGCCAAAATATACAGAAGAAAGCAGGTTTTAAGTGTTTTTAGTAACCTGAAACTTGCTTAGAAAATATCCCCATTCTTTAGAAGTGACAACTTGTGAGAGTTAAATTGTGGTGTATTGATCATATTTTCTCAAGGTTCCCCTAAAAGTTGTGCAAAGAAGGATCTCTTCATGTCTTTCACCAACATAGGTTACAAAATGGGTCCTCTCACCCTAGTCGAAAGGCATGACCTAAAGTAGTGAGGATAGATCAAATCCTTAATGAAGGTGCTATCCATTTCTCCAACGCCTGAGTGAAAAAGAGCCAGCTGAATCTCCTCCCCAAATACAAAATGACTCATAATATGATCTGTCTATCTCTAAGTGTCTTGCTAAATCTGTGATGTTGCTCAGCTTCCAAGGGAGAATAAATTTGGATAAAGCAACACACAGAATGGCGCTATTGTTAGGGACCTATTTGAACACCTGGACCTATTTATGGTGCAACAACACCCGAATGGCTCCATTCTTTGGGATCTTCAAAGGCATTCCTATATTTGGCCCCGTAATGTTTCTTCCATGATCTACGTGCCAATACATTGTTTAAAAGTCATCATGTGTTCAAATTTTTAAGAATCGTGTGAAGTTAGAAGTTCTATGTGCAATATTTACGCTTCTAGTGGTTATCAGCACTAAATTTGCATTATCAATGATAAATACTTTGGTAAAGGAAGGTCAAATCTACTAAGATTTTTAGGATTTAAGAGTTGATAGATATTCGACAAGTCATTTATATTACATTTGCACAACTAAGATGAAAATCCTTAGTGGCGACTCTGTGTTGATTTAAATTTTGATAAATACCAGTTCCTTAACCTATATTAAGTGAAATATGTCACTAATATTTGCAAAGATGGAAGGAAGAAGATATTTCTTCACTAAAGACCCTACCGTAAAGTTGTTTCCGGAACTCGGGAACAACAAATTCAAGGAAAACAGTTTGGAAAGTTGTTGGAGATCGGGGATCAAGAATAGAGTTATCCATTGTGAAAAGTGATCAACTTTGTGGTTAAGGATTACCATTCTTCTTCAAATGATTTTGAATTAGGTAATTTTCATATAGATATGAATTCTCCAATGGAGAGGGTCCTTTATTTGTGTTTGATATGTGTGCTTCTCGGTTTATCCCGTATTTTCCAAAGTTGATAGGGTTTTCCATAAAGCAGAGTCTTTAGATGACATTCATTTTAAATATTATACTCCTATGTTCCAAATACCTCGTATCCCTCATCATTTTGATCTTCCGTAAGATCACCTCCTCAAAACAATATGGCCCACCACCACCCAAACCTCCTTTTGTTGTGAAAATTTTTAGTCCTGTAGATTTTAGAGGTATGGCTAGATATCCAAATGTAGTGCCACACAGATGTTAGAAATAGACTACCTAAATTTCAATGGAATAATGTTATCACTGGCGATCAACATTTAAAACTCTTTGTCAATATGATGGAAGTTTTTGAGATTGAATTTGAGGATGTGTATATAAAACTGTTTAGTCATACTCTTGAGGAGGATGCATGTGACTGGTATAAGTCTTTACTGCAGAAACTCAATAGACTCATGGACAGAAATGAAAAATGCTTTTAAATTGTAAGATGGTGATAAGACAGATCCCAGGTTTATTTTGTCCGAATTTGAAAATATTAAGAAGAATCCTAATGAATCTATCCATGAATTCAATACTCGGTTCAATAAGACCCTCAATAGGCTATCTATAATCCACGAGGCCAAGTGATGTTTCTTGTTTGATAAAATATTATGATGATTTTGACAAAAGGATGCCTATTATTTAAGGGATAAGAACCTAGGAACATTGAGGTAGGCCTTCACCATGGCTTTGTAGATTGAAAACAATATCAAAGTAGTTGGTAAGCCTCCTAAGAGGGAAGATATCAAGCTGATTAATCCAGAAAATCCTCAGGCAAGTAAGTTTGGGGATCTAGAAGAGGTCAGAAAACTTTGGCCAGATTTGTTAAAAAAATATCCTATAAAATAGCCAGAGTAGAGAAGGGGATTGGACAAGATTCCCAAGGTCAACGCAAGTCACAAGGTCAAGAAAGATTTGTAAATCATCCCAAAGGTGATCATAGATCAAATGATAGGAGTAAAGCGCTTGTGGGATCAGGATATAGACAACCCCAACCCTAGGAAAATAGATTGGTACACTGATCCTTTAGCCGCCAGTCAGTTCTTTATTGAGAAGAGGTCCATGATATGGAGTGGTGTGATAGATGTTTCTTGCCCCATTCCCATGTGATGAAGAAAAAGAAGTTGAGGAAGATGATGATGATGATGAGAAATATGATGATGCATGTATGATGGATTTCTCTACAAGTTTCATAGTAGGGAGCAACCTCAACAAAGTGATAAGTGTTAGAACTTGTAGTGCCCACTTCCCTTTGACACCTTTTGATACTGATCTTGATATTGTTGATTACATTATGGACATTATTATGGTTTTTATTTAGTATGATGTTAGATGTTGGACCATGGATTATTGTTGATCTTGATTTAGTTATGATGCATGATGATTATTAGAGACACTTCATATGTGGATGATGATATATTATTTGACATGAATATATTATGAATGTTGTTTGGACATGTGATTTTTGGATATTGTGAGTAGACCTAGAAAATGGACATTATATGATGATGATATAGTTGTTGATATAAATTGTAAGAGATATTGTTGATTTCCTTGATGTTGTTGTGATTCACATGTGTAGATGATTTTGTGATTATATTAATATCATGTTGGATGTTCCGATATGGCTATGAGGCTGAAAGAGGTATTTGTGTTTTACAGGTTAAAACATCACAACAAACATCGAGGAATCGAGACCATCCATCCACATTGAAATTCTAGATGAATTCAACAAGGTGACCATGGCACCTATATTTTGTTGTGTGTGTTGTATTTTTTAGGGGTTCTCATCAATGGGGGATTACCTTTGAATGTGACCAAGGGGTTATGTGTATTTTATTAATGTGGTTCCTTTTTATTATGTTTGCATGTGTTTATTTTGTGGTGCTTTTACCCCTTTCCTTATTCTTTTAATTATGGAGAATTAATGTGAGTAATCATATTGTTAAAATAAATAAATTAATCAAATTTGGGATATAAGAAAGTAAATATAAAAGTTGTTGGCTTTTGTATCAAATGTGGTAAGTGATGTGTAAGTATGTGTAAGAGTTGTGTAAGTCAGATTTTGGAGTATGAAACACTCCACATCCTTGGAAATTTGAATTTGTCCTTGGATGTTGTTCTTGGAGGCTTGTGGGACAAGTAAAACTTGTCCCATACCTCTTAATTTTATTTACCAACCATACCTATGGTTGGAGGGTTGATTTTAGACATTTTTAATGCATTTTTATAAGTCAAGTTGTAAGTTTTATTTGCACTCTTCTTATATTTTATTAAATTTAGTCCTTTGGGGTGTGAGATTTTTGGAGTGTGTAAGTTTATTGTCATATTATTCACCCACCTCTTTATTGTGCATTTGAGAATGAATTTGACTTTTGAGTTGGAGTTAAGGATGGGTGATATGGCATCCTACATGGATCCACCTCATCCTCTTCTCTTCCCTCTTCTATAAAATTAGAACTCCTTGCTTTTTTTGGGTTGTTGAACTTTTGGGAATGTTTCCTTGGGGAAAATTTTCTTGTTAATTGAAGCTCTTGATTTGGAGGAAATTTTGGGAAGACTGTTACATGTTGTGTTTGGCTGTTTGGATTGATTGCATTGGATTAGAGATTTTATTTTGGAACTTAGACAACTCCATCATGGAGAGGTAAGAGCTTGGCTCTTGAAATACTTTTTTTTTAAATGTACATGTTATTGTGTGAATGTGTTAGCATGTGTGTGGGCTGTTTGGGTAGACTACCTAGGAATGGTGTAGGAGAAGGCTATGGGGAATCCATGTGGGGGCATAAGGGAATGCCAGTGGCATCAGAATTCTTGTGGAGGGAGTTTGGGATTGGGATCCACCATGGAAAAGAAATAGCTTGCATTTCTTACTTTGTGGGGGCATAAGGATATGTGAGATGATTTATTTTGGTGGTTTGCTACATGGTGGATAACCAATTCCCATTGGGAGGCATAAGCAGCTTCCCCCATAGTTCTTGCTCCTTTGGCTTGCATGGTGAAGCCTAATTTTTGTGTGATGTCTTTCATGTGGTTGCAAAATTGCTAATTTTTTTGGACTGTGTTTTTAATTTGAAATGTGCATGTTGAAAGATTGCTTTGTGATGTGGAAGCTTGTTGTTTCCATGAGTTGAAATATATTTCTTATTGCATTGTGGTTGGGGCTCGGGGGCCAATGAAGAAGGATGGCTTCTCCTTTCATTAGATGTCTTGGTTGGGTGGAGAGTGTTGCCTTTCCCCTGCCTTTGTTGTGATCCAAAAAGGAGAAATTCATGTTGTTGTTCTAGAGCAGAGGAGAAAGATAGTTTGACAGTTCCATGTGAAATGAAATCTCATTGTAACCCTTCCCACTTTGAAGTGGATGAATTTGTAAATGTTTTGAAATGGAAATATGTTGTATGGATTATGAAATTTGTAAAGTGAAATGAAAAAGAGATAGACTTTTCTTTTCTTTGAAAGAATGTGAAAGATAGATATATACTTGTGTTTTGTTTATTTGAAAGGAAGAAATTGAAATTTTCTATTTACATTCAAGAAATTGAGAGATGTAAAGTTGTATTTGAAATCAATAAAGGATTGCAATACCTTTCTTCATTTGCATTGTTGCATTGAAATCTGATCTTTAAATGTTATTGAAATCTCTAGTTGAAAGAAAGGAATACATATGAAGGAACTGTATTACCTTGTTCTTTTGAAAATATGACAAAATTGGAAACCAAACTTTACATTTTAGCCATTAAATGGTTTGTTGAAACAACTAAATGTATTAGACTAGAATAGAAATGAATTTCCATATTTGGAAGATGAAAATGATAAATAGATCCTTTAAGAAATTGACCTATGTTTTGAATTTTAAACTGAAATTAATTAATCTAAAATGAACAATTTGAACCTACAAGCAAGAAATAACAATGAAATATTAAAATTGAACATGCCAGGGTATAAATGAGTTCAATTTGAAAAAAACACTTAAGGAAATATTTTAAAACATTGCAAAATTGCACCCAAACCTTTCACAATCTTTTTGCTGTCAGAAGTTGTAAAATTTTGAATTGGAAATCCATCAAGAAAAATTACTTTCCAAAATTTTCCTAAATTATTCTTAGAAAAATCCTCCATGTCTTTTTTGCATGTTGAGTGAAGAAGAAGATCAAATTAAACAAAAATTATAAGTTAAAATTTACCAGTTTACTTTTAAAAATCTTGCAGGCCATTTTCTTAAAATTAACCCCTTAAATTTTTTTGAAAATATAAAATTAATGATACCTATACAAAGAGGATGTTGAGATCTTTCCAAAAATCCTCATTTGCCCAAAATTGAGCTCTCTATTAAATCACCATCATAACTTATCCTTCCTTAGTAGAAAATTTTGGAAAAAATTTCCTTGGCGGGCACGCAGCTTGAATTTTTTTTCCTTAAAACACTTAGGGGAAAATCTTTGCAATTTTTTACAAATTTTCCCCACCTCCCTGTTGGTCCCGCAACCAATTAGGGGCTGCCACATAGCACCTTGAGGTGATAGCGGAGGGGTGGAACTCTTGCAACTTAATAATTTCGAGAAAATAGTTTTTAGAAAATTTTACAATCTTCCGCGTAGCCCCGCCAACCCGCAGCCAATAGGGTGCTGCCACATGTCTCGGTGGAGGCACGGGAGTATTTTGGAACTTAACCTTTTTGCCCTCTTCCTTTGGAATTTTTTTAAAACCTCTCCACCAACTTGCTAGTCCATAGTAGCCAATGAAAGGCTGACATGTGGCAGTCTTAGGTATCGGCAGAGGCGCGTGTAAAATTTAACCACTTGCACTTTTTGAAACAAAAGTCTAAAATTTTTATGTTTCCCCACATATCCATTTTCCCTGCACCAATCAGATCTTGACATGTGCCACCTTGGGCGTAGGCGGAGGCACGAATCAATTTGATCCCTTAGCATTTTACCACCTAAAAGGCTTAATGCCTTAAAATGTTCCGATGACTCAACTTTTCACCTGAGCATTTTTAAAGCCGACACATGTCCTCTTTGGGCTCATGGGTGTGCAGAGAAAAATTGCACTTTTACACCAAAGAGGTAAAAATCACTAAAACTCTTCCCCGCTCCGCTGACCCACACAAGGGAAAATTTTCTTCCCTAGGCCGGCAGGCCCGCCTTTGTGGAAACTTTTCACCCTAAGGTCAGCCGGCCCATAACTTGATTTTTATGAGGAGTTAGGGGGATTTCTTTGTATCAATGGAAAGGTGAGGAAATTTCCTATCCAATGGAAGTGATTTAGGGAAATTTTGAATGCATTAAGTGTGAGAAAAATCAAGTTGAATGTCTAAGCTTGTTAGAGAGAGGGTATGGTGATAATTTACCCTCTGAACTTAATTGAAACTTCTAACCGTAAATTTTAGACCTTGCGACCTCTAATTTTTATTAATAAAAAAAAGTATACCCTAGTAGATTAGAACTGTTACGGAACTTATTAGTGACAGTTGTTGCCTTGTAACCTGGTAGTAGACTCTTTTAAACAAAAAACAATTATTTCTTAATTTTTCTAATTAATCCTAGGTTGTTTCTTGCGTCTCAAGTTGGTTGTTTTAACGGGCGTTACAGAACTTCTACTGATTTATAGGATTGCATTCACCGGGTATTACCTCTTTCTCCCACTCATACTTTTGAAATTGATATGGTACAAGCTTTTGAGTTTCTGATAATGATTTTGAGTACTTAAGGGCATTCATGATTAAAAAGTATGATGGAGGAATTCCTTCAGAAAAAGACAGAAAGTTGTTAATGAATGCAGTAGTTTCCCAAGAAAAAGAATATAATACCGGAAGTAAAGTTATCAAAGGGACAAGGCCTGCAGCAAACCAAAAATTCTAATTCTTACTAGTATCCGTAAGGAAACCCCTAAAAAATATGCCTCTGGAAAAGGATTTGTCACCCCAGATAAAACTTGTGTTCCTCCCATGCTGAGACCGTGAAAAATCTTGTGCCATCAGATGAATTTTTAAACTTTCCTCCTAATACTACCTTACCGAAATACATTCCTTGTGACATAGCCCAAATCTTGAGTCAGATCAAGATTACTATTCCTATTGTTGAATTTCTTAGAATCCCTCAACATTAGAAGAGGGTGTTTAAGTATTTGGGGCTTAAGCAAGAAAAGGTCACCCATGGTAAAAATGTAAAAAATGTAGAGGTTTCTCCTGCCATTGCAGAATTAGAAAAACCAAAAGCATTGGAGGAATTGGGTGAACCACCTGAGGTTTATTTGGGAACTTCTTTGGTTGAGTCTCAGATGAATGTGGATGCATTTTTTACTACTTTGATTATTAAGGATAGATTGTTGCATAGCTGCATGTTTGATTCAAGAGCCTCGTGTAATGTAATTCCTCTTGAGGTCATGAATGAGTTGAATCTCAAAGTAATAATAGATTACGGGAAATTTACTTCCATGGATTCAAGAGAGGTGCCAATAGTTGGATGTGTCAAGGGTTTAGTAGTGCAATTGGGAGCTTATCTAGGAAAGTACTTAACTTTTAATGTAGTAATTGTGTATTATCCTGCTAAGTGGGGAATTTTATTATCTAGAAAGTGGGCAACTAGTGTGGGTGGAAGTGTGAAAATGGGCATGTCTTATGCCACCATACCAATGAAGCCAGCACGTTGTGAAGTTACTCAGTGAAAAAAAAATGTTATATCTCATTGAGGACCCCAACAATGCTTCTTATGAAGTATTACACACAGACACTAATGTTGATAACTTTGTGAGCTATGTTGTATGAAATTGATCAATGCAGATATCCTGAGTAGATTGATTTTCCTAGGACTTTGATATTTGACGTAGCCTCGAGATATGTTGAAAAACTACACATAGCCATAAATGTTAATCCTAAAAAATGTGGTCAGATAGCAGCTTGGACGCAAAAGAGAAACAATCATATGACCATTTTTTAAAGACATATTAGGACTTCTTAGCATGGTCATATCCAGAATCAAAGGCACTTGCAAATTTTCTTTGATTGTTTTCTCTGAATCATGGTGCACATGATTATATAGTGTACAATCTTTTGGTTTCATTCTTCTTTTGTGTTTTTCTGTTTTGGTTTGTCTTGGTCCCTAGTGACCATTTTTTGTTTGTTTCTCGAGTTCATCTTGGGGTATTTGGTTATTGTCTTTCGGCTCTGTAAGCTTGTTTTTGACTCCATTTCCCATTGGATTTTTGGCAAATGGTCTATTTTTCTTGTGGCACTCATAGGGAATGCTCATCCTCGAGTCAGATCTGATGTTGGTGCTCAATTTAATCTCTCCTTGTTTGTTCAAAAATGTCTTAGTCTCGTGTGGTTTGAAGTTTTCTATCTCCCCTCGTATTGATATGTGAAATTTGTTTCCTTCATTTTGTTGTCATGATCAGTCCTTTATTTTGGTCAAGGATCACATTTAGTCTAGATATTTTCTTCCATTTATCTATGCATGAGAAATAATTTGTAATTTGGGCGTGAATTTGGGTTTTCCCCTTCCTTCTATTTTTCCAAAGTTATGTTTTCGCTGTCAAATTTTGGTCCCAACATTTGTGAAAATGTGTTTTTTTATTTGATGTGGCCCAATCAGTCTTTTTGGTGAAATTTGTCACTTTCGTCACATTTGTAAAAATTACCAAATTGGCCCCATAGCCCCAATAGTCTCTGATTGGCTATTCAAAAATATAAAGCGGTAGGGAAAAAGTCTTACTTTGACTCCGAAGAAGGACACGTGGTAGTTTTTCATGTTACAAGTAGGGAGGTGGGTCGGCAGAACATTTTGAAGTTTTTACCTTTTTGTAGGAAGGAGAAAAGTTATGAAATAATCCGCAAGTCTTTTGGGGCCCACATCAAAAGTTAGAAGTGGAGAGGTGGGTCACCGGGGTGTTTTGAGACTCTAAGGCCTGCTTCAACTCAAAGTTTGTCAATGTGGAGGGTCGGTGCTCATTTGAGGATCTGCCTCTAGGTACTACCTTAGTAGTTACACCATGGAGACACGTAGAGGCTTCTGTTGGCTGCTCTCTATACTTAAAACTTCTAAAGCAACTTTCTAAGGCCTGGGACATGTGGAGGGCCCGCACCTATTTAGGACTTGCCCCTGTACTTCAATTTTGAAGAAGCGCCGAAGGGACACGTGGAGGTTTCTATTGGATCTTCCCATACTTAGAATTTTAAATGATCAAAGAAATTTTCTTGGACCCTAGGCACATGGCACCTTCCACTGGTCCTTAAACTCTTTCAACAAATTTGATGGGTTGAGACACCTGGTGAGATCACGCTTGTTTATGGTCTCCTCTTTTGGGCACCATATCAAAGTTACGCCAAGGAGACACATGAAGGCTTCCACTGGCTCCTTTTTATACTAAGAATTTTTCAAAGGCCAAGGAAATTTCCTTGGGTCCTGAACACATGGAAGGCCTGTGATCATTTGGGAACCTACCTCTATACTTCACCTTTGTAGTTGCGCGCCAAGAAACCCATGGAGGCTTCGCTAACTACTCTTTGCACCGGCTTACTCGGACTCACAGGGCAAGAATGTGGTATAATCCATGCGAGGACACTCGTGACTCACAATGCACGAATGCAGGCATCCATGTGAGAGTACTCATTTGTCAAGGTGTTTTCTCGAGGGTGACAAGGATTGCTTGTCAGATCTAGCTATACAGAGCCACCTGAAAATGATTAAAAAGGGGATTTCTCACATGACAGAATAAGAATGATCGGAAGGATTGTCAAAAATTTATGGCATGGCATCTCATTCATGGTTGAGGGTCTCATAACTGTGATCAATTCATGATTTTTCCACCTAGAAATTTCAAGTGTAAATTTGTTAAACATCACTTTCTGAGACAAATTGGTAACAAGAAAAGGATTCTGGAATATTCTTTTTTTTGGGAGGGGAAATTTGGGATGAGTGAGTGAGTGAATTATATAAATGTAATGAGAAGATTGTTGGAAATGGTCGTGTGTTTAATTTTTACTAGAAAATTTGAGAAATCCCATCTTCCTGAGATACCATCCGAGAAACCTATTATTCTCTTGTGTTTTAGATTTGATCATGTTAAGATGGTTGCAAGTGTACAACCATTGACAAGCTCTAAGACTATTCAAGAAACTTTCCCCTGCTGATAAATCTAATAGATATCGAATTAATCTATGTTGATCTTAGGAAAATTTGTGTTTGCTTTTATTTCATAATGTTTTCAAATGGTTTTGATGTCTCTATTGCAATCTTATTGTAAAATCCCTCCAAATCACATAGGATCTCTTTTGTGTGATAGTTTAGTGGTATTTCCAATTTCATTATGAAAAGAACGTTCATCTTGTAAAGAGATAAACAATTTAAAATCTCTTTACTTTAATTTTGTTGATAAAAATTGTATGTAAACCTTTGAGTGTATCTTAGGCATGAGGAACTAGGGGTTGTTAATGTTTAATTGATTCTTTAGCTTGAGGCTTCATGTTGAATTCTTAAAGATTGTGTAAAACTGTACATATTTGGGGCTCCATTGATGCACACCTTCTCACAGTTGAAGGAGTATTTTGGCTATTATGAAGCATTATGTCTGTTATTTTTCCAATTGTTGTAAAGGTTCTCAAAGATCTCGTGAAATCAACTTCATCTTGCCTAATCTCCCACCAAAAATTTCAAATAACCATGAATCCTACTCGAAATAACCTTGTTTGTGTTATGTATAAACAAATGAACAAATTCTACTGCCAAAATATAGAAGTAAGAAGATTTTAAGTGTCTTTAGTAAACCAAACATTGCTCAGAAAATATCCCTATTGTTTAGAAGTGACAACTCGTGAGAGTTAAATTATGGAGTATTGATCATATTTTCTTAAGGTTCCCCTGAAAATTGCGCAAACAAGGATCTCTTCATGTCCTTCACCAACAGAGGTTAAAAAATGGGTCCTCTTACCCTAGTTGAAAGGAACGACCTAAAGTAGTGAGGATAGATCAAATCCTTAATGAAGGTGTTATCCATTTCTCCAATGCCCGAGTGACAAAGAACCAGCTATATCTCCTTCCTCGATATAAAACGACTATTAATATGATCTATCTATCTCTAAGTGTCTTGCTAAATCTGTGATGCTTCTCAGCTTCCAAGGGATAATTAATTTGGATACAAACATTTGGGCCAAAACATGCCTTCTTTGCATATCCCAAAGTATGTGGTGTGTAGAGTAAAAAAATGGTATGTTTATGTCTCATTGGATGATTTTCTAGCATCAGTCATAACATTAGTTCGATGAGGGCCCGAGAAAGGAGAATATGAACACCTATTGGGGAATTGAGGTGGTTGTCATCTCCAACAGATCTTTCCTCTTTAAATTCATACCAGAAGATGAATACCATAGAGCCACTACTGGTGGCCCTTGGTTCTTTAGTAACATGGTTTTTCATTTAACATGGTGGTACCCAAGCATGGATTTATGAAATATTACACCTAATACCTAGCATGTGTGGGTTAGAATACTTACTCTGAATATGGAATTATGGGAAAAAGTGGTGCTTGTTGGTATTTCTATGGCCCTGGGTAATTTTTCATCAATTAATCCCATAACTCTTATTAGGATGGGAATGGTAATGGCTAGGTTATGTTTCATCGTGCTACTAGGTAAGCCTCTTCCTTCTTCCATCCATCTAGTTTAATCCCAAGGAGCTATGGTTCAAGTTTTAGAGTACTAAAATTACCCGGTGTTCTGTAACAAGTACAAGGGATTCAATCATAAAGTGAACAACTGTGGCGGCCGTGATCTTTGGTCTTCTGGTTAGATCTAATGTTACTCCACAAATTTGGGTTATTAAAAATTTATTTTTCAGAGCGGATTGTATTAAAAAGAGTTGTTGAAAAAGAGTAGACACATGGGGGTTCAAACCCAACAATTTTACACAAGATAGTCTAATGTGGGCTCGGGGAGTCTTTCCTAGATTGGCCAATGAGGATGTAGCTAGGATTGTCTTCATCGAAGAAGGATAAAAAAGTGGGGCGAAAACCTCCCTTCCATAGCGTCATCTCCTATTGGAAAGATGAGGTACATTATAATCGATGTGGGTCCTTCCATCGGCTATGGTTCCAAGGCACTGCTTTCCATGTCAAGCTTGTTCTAGGTGATATGTGTGAGCCAACCGATGAGTTGGATAAATATGTGCTCAATATCGGTTAGACTAATATTTTTTGATACGAGAGGAACAAATCAAAATGAAGATACACCTTTGGTTGGGGCCTCGAACATGGCTTCCCCTTAAAGTAGTCAGTGAATGATGTGGCTAGGACCCAATTTTCCCTAGTGTATGATTATAATGAGAATGAATTTCATTATATTGATATGGAGTAGTATCCCTCTTACTCGAGATGGATTTCGACGTTGAGTGTGAACTTGTTGGAGATACCGATAACAACTTTGAGGAGCTTAATTGTTCACCAATATTTTGAAACAAGATCTATTGAAATCCTGACCCCAGTAAAATTGAAATCATATTAAATTTTGAATAAAATGGTAATCTAGAGTCTTTGTTTGAGAACATCGATAAAAAGGTTCAGTTTGATTGTAAAAAAATCAAAGTGATTGATTTCTGAGAAGGCTCATGCTATCAAGATTATGTTTTTAAAATAGTTGGTAATAGGAATCATGAGGAACTTATATATCACTATTTGAAGGAAAAGTGTTGGAATAAATAAATTGCATCGAGGAAATAAAAAAGATCCTATCTCTCTAGGGGTGATTTCCCTCTATTTTTGCAATTTTCCTAGCATGCATTTATTGTCTTCCTTATACGCAGAGTATTCATTGTGTTTTTCTCGGCTCATGGGAAGATTTTTTTTTTTGTGTGTTTTTCTTTGTCTTTCACTACTTTATCTTGGTGTTGAAAATTTTTATGTACCTCCTGGGTAGTATTCCAATCAAATAACCTTTTACCCTTAGTAAAAAAATATTCTAAGTAAATTTTAAAATTATACAATGGTGGAATTACAACAACTTTCCATGTCACACATTCCCAAAGATGTCAAGTGAATAACAAACACATATTTTCCTTGAAGAGAGGTATTTTCCTTGGCACATGTAAATTTTCCCCATATACGTAACACATGTTATTTTAACTCAATAAATTCCTAGGTCACAAATTACCCATTAGATCCCAAGTTATGTATATATCTACGTCTTAAACTAGAGTGGTGAGTTCATACTCAAACATGGGACTTTAAATTTACATTTACATTGAGTGATAAGAATAATGGGATGACATTTTCTAGAAATCCCCAAAATTACCCAAGTCTCAATTGAAATCAACATTCACATTGATTAACAAGGGTAAACAATGTTATCTAAGGACGTCATTACCCAAGGTCGGTAGTATGGATAGATAATTATCAGTCTTAGTTATGAAAATACCATTTATCTAATAATAAGTTAAGAAGAGTCCTCCAAGGTGATAGAAATCTTATACAAAATTATCATAAGAGTCAAGTAGCCAAAGACATATCCAATTTTTTTGATAGTTGCAACCTTTCATTATTTGCATTACTTTCACATGAATGTCTAAGGAACAAATAAACAATGACTAAGTCACTTTCAGATGATAAAAAAATTACTTGTAATTGAGATTTGGAGAGCAATATAGCATAATCAAGAGTAATGAGTGATGTATAAAAATCAAAGCACCCTCGAATGTCTTGAGTTTGAAATGGGGCATCCGGTGTGATTGCACAACATGGGACCATCTCTCAAGCTGTGGGACTTGTGGACTTGAGATGGACCTCAAGAGAAGGTTGGTTCGCTTCCTAAACTACCTGCCATAAGCTACTCTAGTGCAAGAAAAACTAATCTATCATAATCTAACCATTCCAAGAAGATAGGGAGAGAGAGAGAGAGAGAGAGAGAGAGAGAGAGAGAGAGAGAGAGAGAGAGAGAGAGAGAGAGAGAGTTAAAGAAAGCCTACAATAAGCGGTGATACACCAAAAAAGGAAGTGGCTAGATACTCTGCTGAGGGAGGATGAAACAGGGAAAAAAGGAGATGAGGGAGGTCAGAAAGAAGTGACACAAACCCAGATCCAAATCTGCCATCAAAACTCCATGAAACATGACATCTTACACCTATAAACGTGAAATACATGCATAGGAAAAAAACACAAGATGGAGAGGCATAGAGAAACAAAAAAAAACATGAGAAAGTGTTGAAGAACACTACAAAACACAATTTTATTGCTCTATAAGGTGCATGGACCATTACATGGATGCTCAGAGGAACAAACATGTTTTCCAGGCATAGGAGAACGCAATGGAGTTGGGAAACAAATTTTACAGAGTTTCCCACATGTTGATTGTCTCCCCTTCTCAAATGAGAAGTGTTTACAATATATAGATGATGAAAACCCAAGAGAAGGAAGAGAAACTCAATTATGCTCTCAAAACTCAACCACCAAACATCAATGCCCTGCAAATCCAACTATAATCTGTCAATTTGGGTTCCTCATGTCGGTTTGGCATGTTGGAGAAGGAAAGATGGAAAATCTAGATCAGATCTGGGTAGTTGAAGCAATCGGATCCTTCATTAATGGCATAAAAGACATTTTTCCTATTCTTTACCCACCTAACCTTTTAAATATTAAAGTTTTAGGCTTTCATGATGTAGAGGAGGTTGAGACCTTTCCAAAAAGGCTTCTCTTGCTCAAATATGAGCTTCCAGTCAAAAGAAATGGCCGTCTGAAGATTCTACATTGAGACTATGCAAAATGGAAAAAACGTAATATTTGCAAAGTGGATCCGCGGGCCTGAAAATACAAACTACGCTTTTGTGAAAAGACGTAAAAATCACAAAACATTCCACAGCCCCACCGGCTCGAAAATACACTTTTTCACAAAAGCCCCCGCCAGCCTACAACCTTCTCATTTTCCAATTTGTCATCCCAGTGCCCACTGGCCCACATTTTCCACTTTGGAAAAAAATGTTTCCTAGGCCTACTTGCTCACTTATGGCAAAAAATCCTTCCAAGGCTCGAATCCACGCATGTAATTTAGGCTTGACACGTGGCTTCTCTAGGCGTCGGTGGAGGTGTGGCTTACTTTTATACTTTACGCCTTTTCGAAACAAAATCCAAAAAATTCAAACTACCTCCGGTGACCCGCCTTCCCACTTTGACTTGAAACATGGCCACATGTAGAGCTGGCACGAGTTTGGGGACTGCTTTCGAATTTTACTTTTAATGTTGCGCTGAAGAGACACATGGCTCCTTTCACAGATTTTCTCTATTTCTTTGTGTTTTGGAAAGTCCGTTTTGTTTAACAGGGCCATATGTCTGACCCTGGACACATGGAGGCTTAGTGCACATTTGGGACCTACCTCCATATTTTTCCTTTAAAGTAGCACTGAGACGATGCATGGAGGCTTCTACTGATCTTTAGATACTGACTCGATTCGTGCTCGATCTGTCCCATTTTTTAACTCTAACCACGTGGCGAACCCATGCTCATTTGGAAACCTACTCTTGATTCTTCCTTTGAAATTACACCGAGATGACACATGGATAATTCTACTGACTCTCTTATACTTAACCAATTTGGGGCTAGTTCAAATTTTGGTCTTTGACCACATGGTGCGTTGGCGCTAGGTTAGGGTCCTTATTTTGGCCGCTCCTTTTGAATTTACATCATTGAGGCATGTGGCACCTTCTATTGGCTCTACTCTTTTTAGAATTTTCACGCACTAGTTCTACCTCCTTTTTACTTCTTATTTTTGGTCCTGGGACACATGGAAGCTCCACGCTCCTTTAGGGGACTGCCTTTGGCTTCAACCCTTGAAGGTGTGCCACTAAGAAAAGTGGATGCTTCAGTTGATCCTTTCATACTTAGTCGATTTAAATGGTCGGCTCTGTCCCCTTTTTGACTTTTCGATAAGTGGAGGGCTGACGCAAGTTTCAAGCCTCTGATCTTGATCCTTCCTTTGAAATTGCATCATTGAGACATGTGGCGGTTGTCGCCGACCCTCCTATACATAACCGATTATGGCCCATTACCCATTTGATTTCTGTTGGACCCTAGACATGTGGAGAGTCAGTGCTCATTTGAGTCTCTGCCTTGGGCTCTAACTTTTAAAATTATGCTAAGCCGACACACGTAGCTCTTTTCACTCGTTTGGACTTTTTAACAACTGAATATGTCCCTTTTTAGACCTGGGATATGTGGAATCTCCACACATATTTGGGGTATCTGTTTTGATGTGCCCTTTTTGAATTGTGCCATACTGATGTGTGGCACCTTCTGTGGGTCTATTGTTTGGCCCCAAGACAAATCGTATGTGGCAAAGTCTGAAACTTTGAGCCTTTCCTTATTTTCCTCTTGTGAGCCTCTGGCCTCCTTTGACATTGTTAGCCTCCATTTTCGATCTTGCTCCTCCAATGTAGAGTCTTTCCTATCTCTCATATTTGGATTTGAATGTGAGCTCACAGGACATAGCTAACTCTTCGATTATCTCATGTGGAGGGTCATGTTTGATCAATTTGCAAGGGGAAAAATTAAGATAATAGTTTGGGAAATCATGGGGACATCTACCTACTAGATAAAGGGACCAATAGCCTTGAAGCACCCATTGGGCATGGATTCTACCTAGTAAACACAAATTTGATCCTTGAATGAACTGCACATGAGCAACAAACACCACAACACACACTATGCACAAAAATGAAAATCATACATGCTCTAAGTGGAACATGTAGAGTGTGTAAAAGCACTTCTTCTATTGAAAACAAACCTAAAATAACCTAAACTAACCTAAACTAACTAGAAGTAAAGGAACTCAAACAAATCCTATAAGGAGAAGTAGCTTACCTTTCTCAAAATGGAAACCATGCAAATGATTTATGCAATATGGCTGCTTTTATGAGTGAAAAACTTACTATAAGCTGATCCACCACCCAAATCATCAAGTTGTCAACTGAAAACAAGATGATATACTTATTTTAGTTTCTCTGTATTTGGACCGAAGAAGTATTGTAGCTGATCCTTGGTACTTTGGAGCTTATCCTCATGCCCTGAAGTAGGCACGACTTGTTTTGGCTTCTCCTTTGGCTCCAATAAAGCCAAGTACTTGATTAGGCACAATCTGGTCCTTTGAATTTTCCCATGGATCTGAATTTAAACTCCAAGAGTGGAGTCTTCTTGCGGACCTTCCTAGGTGGATGGTGTCGAAGAGATGGTGACATCCTCTTGTTCTTTCCCTTCCTTCTCCTGTGATGGACATGGAAGATTCATATCTTCCAACCTTGGTTCTAGAGGGATTTATGAAGTGCATTTTGTTGTCCTTGAATGCTCTCCTTCATGGTAGTAGGCTCATGTGATTAAAAGGTGGATGATGGAGGAGAAAATGTTGTGACCTCCACTGGGCTCCTCTCCATCAAAGCCATCCTATAAGTCAAACAAATAATTTGCCACATTGTTGTCTTCTTCAGTATGTGCTTGACCTCCTCCATGTTATCCTCCTGATCTTAAACTTGCTCACCATGGCTCTCTTCATCCTTAAACATGAATTTTGAAATATCAAACTCTTCTTCAACATTAGATCTTGAAGGGGATAAAGTGGGAGAAAGAATTGAAGGTTCTTTTGTGGCCTACTCCACACTTGGAGTTTTTGGAACCATATGGTCCTCCTCCATCATGGGTTCATCAATCAAATCAGGCACTTCAAATGAAAGTAAAAAATCTTCAATAATATTTTCTTCACTATGTGGCCTCAACTCGATTTGATCTCTCCCAGCTTCTCCTCTTAAATGGGACTTGGAGCTGGTTGTTCTTCCTCTTTAACTAGTTGTGCAGCTTGGATTAGATCACCATCCACTTCAGACAAAGTGCCATTATGAACACTATATTCAGAGAAAATAGATTTATGATCTTCTCCTTCTTGTTCTGCTGCAAAACTCAGCCTCAAATACCAAAAGTAGCTTTTTAACCTTGACCTCCTCTATTGGCTTAACCATCAAGGGAATCTTTGTAAACCCAAATATGGCAGCCCAAATCTTTAGATTTTCTATCATTTCTTCTCTGTTGGGTTCCTCTTCTTGTTTTCCTTGGCTGGTTGACTGATTTTCATCTTCCCAACATGGATTTAGGGATGCAAGAGGAGGGTTTGATTGGGATTCAATGAGTTTTTTTGTTTTTTGTGGTGGAGAGGGAAGTGGAACTTCTTTTTTGTTTGGAGGGGATGACTACTTGGAAGGGAAAATGGCAGAAGAATTGAGATAAGATGGAAGACTAGGAGATGGAGAAGGGAAAACAACATTTGGGGCAGAAAATGAGAAGCTTGGTGATCAAGCTCGGAGTTGAGATGTTTTTGGTTAGGGATTGAAGAAAAAATTACCAAATGATGGTGTAGAACTTACCCGCTTAACAAGGCTCCTTGAAACGCGTTCGTAAGCCTCTATCTCCTCACCCCTTTGCACAAGTTGGGGTAGCATCTCAATCATAAAGTCCATCTTCTCATGAGGGCTAAAACATCTTGACATAGGGCCTAACCATGGACAAGGTGCCCTATAACCAATCGCGAATGCCTTCATCCGAGCTGCAGCCTTGGAATGCATCGTGTTGGCCTTTATTCTTTGAATCTTCTCAAGAAAACCAACATTATCAGTTTGAATGTTGTCAATATATGCATACCCTTGTTCTGATAAGCTCCATAGCCAAACTAGCTCTGAAACTGTTCATATGGGTAAGCATGATGATTCTGGATCTGATCATAATTCGATCTGGAGGAGTTGAGAAATACATTGGAGGTGGATCGCACTATCACTGCATGAAATGTGAGTTCCAAGATGGAAATGAAGTCATGGTTACACAACTTCATGGAATGGATGGAAATGAAAGATTTGGAAAGAATAATGGATCAAAATGGATGGGAGAAGGTCTACAAATTCAAAGATTGTTTGTTGACCAGCTGGAGTCACCAGATGTGCTTTGCATGTGCCTCAAAAGGTTGAATCTCACCAACAACACATCAAATTGATGAAATGAAGTGGTAAGGTACTTCATACCTATCGTATTAGGCGTGTCAAAAACTGTTGTAGCAAAATCACAAAGACCCCCAAATGTATTGAGTTTGAAATGGGGCATCTAGTGTGATTGCACAACATGGGACCATCTCTCAAGTTGTGGGACCTACGGATTTGAGATGGATCTCCATAGAAGGTTGGTTCCTACTTCCTAAACTACCTGCCAAAAGCTACTCTAGTGTAGGAAAATCTAATCTATCCTAATCTAACCACTCCAAGGAGATAGGGAGAGAGAGAGAGAGAGAGAGAGAGAGAGAGAGAGAGAGAGAGAGAGAGAGAGAGAGGAGAGAGAGAGTGAAAGAGAGCCTACACTAAGTGGTGATACACCAAAAAGGAAGTGGCAAGATACTCACGAGGGAGGATGAAACAGGGGAAAAAGGAGATGAGGGAGGTTAGACATAAGTGAAACATAGCTAGATCTAAATCCACCATTTAAACTCCATGAAGCACGACTTCTTACACCTACAAATGTGAAATACATACACAAGAAATAAACACGAGTTGGAGAGGCATAAAGAAACAATCAAAACATGAGAAAGGGTTGAAGAACACCCACAAAACATGATTTTATTGCTCTATAAGATGTAAAAACATTACATGGATGCTCACAGGCATAAAAATGCTTGGTAGAATGTCTCCCCACATCCCAAAATATCTACCCCTTCTCAAATGAAGGAAGAGAAACTGAGAAGTGTAAAAGGCACATATTACCTCCACCATGCTAAAAGTTCCCATGTGTCTCATGTTGAAAGTTAAACATTATATAGCATACCATAAATGAATGGCATCCAAAATTCCTCTGCAATACAAAATTCCTCACCAACCATCCACGCAGTCAAACTACTAGAGAAAGGCACATATTACCTCCACCATGCCAAAAAGTGTCTCGAAAGTCTCAGAAATGAATGGCCGGGAAGCGAGGAAATTATGCGAATCATGAGTCTCGAGTAGAACAAAAACGACCCACATATAGCAAGCATCCAACAACAAAAAGGAAGAAGGCATTTTTTCTAACCACCCATCCATCTGCCATCTAAAATAAATTATCCAAGAAAAGGTGTTTCAACATCCAAATGAATCAAGGCCCCCATCACACATGACCAGACCCAAAAAGGAAATGCGCAGGTCAAGGAGTCAGAAGGAAAAGAAAAAAAAATCAATGAAAAGGAGACATGTGGCCAACAGGGTGAAGTAATGGTGGGTGGGTGTCATTATTTCAAGCATTAAAATATTGCTAGGTGCTCAACCACCCTCCATGCCAAAAAAAATCAAACAAAAAAATAAAATAACACAAAACCATACGCTTGCAAAGGGGAAAGAAGGATTATGCCCAACATAAATAAATTTATTTGGTGGAGGCCACGTGACAAGGGCCAAGTCGTGTTGAAGTGGTGAGAGGTAGTAGGTGGAGGGGGTAAAAAAATTGGGGCAAAACCAATAATCCCCTTCTAAACTTGCGCCACATGCAACCCCCTATGAAAACAAAAGATAGCAAAGAGGAAGAAGGGAATCCAAAGAATTGTACATGAACCAAAGGATTAAATTGCATGCAAACAACCAAGCTTGAGGGAGAAAGAACCAGATTCTCCATTACTCTAAATGATTAAAGCAACATGCAAGCAGGCCTAAATGACCAAGGGGAGAAGACTGGAAGTTGACGTTCGAAGGAGAACACGGATTGATGACCGACCATGACACCATGATGAGGTAAACCCTTCTTCCATGTGGAACAAATTTGTGCCTATGGGAGCAACCAACACGATACAATAAAATGCCATAGGGATGATTAATGTTAATAACGATTACAAACAACAATGAAATATAATAATAATAATATGAAATAATGGCTGATCGGCACATAACTTAATAATATCATTATTATCATTATTTTATTTTTTTATTTTATTAAGATTTGTAACTTAAAAATCATTATAATTCATAATAATAATAATAATAATAATAATAACAGATATCAAGATTGACAATCCGAGAACACGATTTTTCCTTTAATAGGGAGATCGCAAAGGACATTACGGAGCTAGCAAATGAAAAAACATCAACATGACACAAGTAGACGCGGTGAAGAGGGAGAAAGCTGACTATTCTCTACGACAAAGGAAAAGCCCACAAATGATCGAAGGAAACAAAATATCATTCCATGCTTACCAAAATAGTTACCGAAGAATGAACCGGTATATACAATGAACAGGGCATTACAATTATTGATGGAGATGTAGCCTTGAGGCCACATAGTTATTTCTGTTTGTGATTGCATGAAAATTATATCACTATACATAGAAAGGGGATAGGGACAACAATAGAGGTCATTGGGTGTTTGTGACAAGGCCAATTTGACAACTTATGTTCTATGTGTGTGTGTGTGTTGTTTTATTGTTATTATGCTTGGTTAGGAGCAATACAACAAACAAGATCTTTTTACCACAATTATTCTACAAAATTTCAACAATTTAAGAGAATTGTAGAATATTTGTAGTATCTCTACAATAATGTCATAATTTATTTTTTAAATTATGTAAATGTTCCACAATTTTAATATATTTGTAAAAACCCACATTTCTAAACATCCATTATAGAAAATCCACATTTATTTTTTCAAAAATATAATTTAAATAATATCTACCACATTTATATTATTTTGAAATAAATTAATAAATTATAATAACAATATGTGGGGATTCCACATTAAATAGTTCATGAATGTTATATAAAAAAATTGTAGATATGCCACATAACTCAATATTTATACAAAGCAAATGTGGAAATGCCACATAACTCAATATTTAGAGTTTTAATACATGTTCTTTTTGTAAATTAAATATTAAACAAAATATATGTTTATTACTTTTCAAAATCCTTTAAATTGTTGTATCATTACATATTTGAGTGTCTACAAGTCATGAACTAACATCTTCACCAATTCACTCATGTCACTTGTTGACATAAATTTGTTATTAGGAATAAATAAAAAATTAGGGCTGGGATCACTTAGTTTTGGTCTCCACTTTAAAGAGAAAATTTCATTTGTTTGATTCTTATTAACCCATAATGTGTTGAGTTGGGTATTTATATGAGAATTTGATCATCAAGAGTGATCACCTTATGTAAGAGACTCTTTAATAGAGCATTAAGTTAAAATAATAATAAAATAGTAACTAATAAATATTATAATTTTTTATAAATTATGTGGATGCTCCACAATTTAATTTTATTTATAAAAATGTAGAAAATATATATCTTAGATTGTCGATATCTCTTCTCATATTTGAGAGGAGTATATTCTAGATCTACAATTACAAGTAAGTGTACAACTAAACTAGTGATCACCTTTAGCCTAAGAAATTATGAGTAAGGGGTATCCACGCTATCAAATTCATCTTGGATGCGATCCTGGCCTCAATTTTTTTGACGTTCCATGGCAAGTATCTTTGTAATTCCCGCTCGGCATCGAATCCCTTTCTTTGTTCTTTGCCTTGTTGCTAAAATGTTGAATGTTATATATGAGTTTCCATTTAATCGTTAACTAATTGTGATCCTTATTGCAAGGTAAATTTGATTTTTCCTTCCCTCCCACTATACCATTTTCTTTCTTATGTTGCTAATGCTTATAAATTTTTGGCGATGTGTGGTATCACCTTGTGTAGGCCTTCATATTATTGATTATTGCATTTCAATTATCGAGTTACTTATTGAAGTATTGTTAAAAGTTTTAAAGACAATTTTAAAACCTTTTTAAAGGTATTTGGGAATATCATAATAAAGGGGCCTAATTTTTTCTTAGCTAAGTTTATATCTTCCCCCTTGATTGACCAAGCCTCCACACAGGCTTTGTATTTAGTAGCAATTTTTTTTTCGTGAATTTTAATTACTCATCCACCTCCCCTACCATTCTTTATTGGATATTAATGAACCTTCCCTTCCTTTAATTTTCTTTAAGGAAAATTGTGCTTGGCCTTACCTTGTTAGTCTTTGCACCAATTTGTTGTTGGTTGCTTACCTTGTATGGATCGCTTTATTAAATAAATCTTCCATGGTGTTCCTTTTGGTTGGACTACATATGCCAAGCCCTAGTTACTGGCCGTGTGGGTTACTCTGGAGGCAGTAGCTCTGACTTTTGTTTTTGGAGTGAAGGGCCAAAACAATTTGTGGGCTATGTGGACTGCCTTAAGCAAAAGACCTACCGAGATCGTGGCTGTGGAATGGCCGTGTAACTCCCTAACAAATGTGACTAGATGGTATAGAGCCTCCTTCCCTTGCTGCATGCTTCATTCCTATGCCAGCGTGGACGTGAATGAAGTATGGACTTCCAACAAGCTCGAAGACAAAGAAATTTGGCCTTATGTTGCTATTACAGTCCCTACCATGTGTGTATGTGACTTGTGGAAGCGTACTATAGGAATGATAAGCTATCCATTTCGATAATATGCTAAGATCTAACAATCTCTTGAAATGAATCTTGTCTCTTTACAGATTTGGTTTTTGAGTGAGGATTTATTGGTTCAAGTTCAGAAATTTTTACCTTGTTGTTTTCTCCTTGCTTATTCTCTAGTTTTGGGTTTTCTAGTTGGTGTGGATGGGTATATTTCTGAGAAATTCCTTCATGTTATTTTACCTTCACTACTAGAAAGATGGCTATGCTTCCAGAATGTTATTCACAAAATAATCACTTTGTGGAAAAAATGTAGATTAACAACATTAAATGGATGGCTATTATAATATACAATGTAGATTTTTCACAATTTCATAAAAGTTATATCTAATTTGTGGAATATTCATAGTTTTATAGATTTATTGTAGAAAAATCACAATTCCTCTATATAGTTGGAAAAAAAATCAAAATATAATTAAAGGATACTCTAAATAAAATCTAGATTGCAATTCCTAATTTCAGCAACATTCTAAATTTCAAACAAAAATTAATTTAAAAATATACCACTAAAACTATGATTATTTATTAATTAAAAAGTCAAAAATATAGACACAAATTCATTTTTTATGTTTTATAATCTAAAAATATTTTAATGTATTATGATTATAATATTTTGAACTAGTTTTTATCAAAAATAAATATTCACATAATTTTTAAGATTTGATTTTATTATTAAAAATTTAAAACCATTAAAACTTAAGTTGAGTATTATCCCTAACTCACTTTAATTGTTGACAATCTACATTTAAAAATTTAATCAAAATGTTATTGTGGATAATCTACATTAATAAAATAAATAGTGATAATAATGAGGAATGCAAAAATTAAAAAATCATAAATAATCTACACCACCCCAAATTACAATATTATTTATGTGGATAATCTACATAACACTACTTTGTGAATAATTTACACAACTACAAACAAATTATTTGACTAGCCAATTCTACCATTAGATTGTCAAATATATATGGAGGCTCCATATGTATTTTTTTTTACTATGGGTAAATAGTTTTTTGAAAGGGACTATACCTTGAACAAAGGGGCTCTAAAAACCAGATTAAACATTTATGGCCCAAACAAAGATAAAAGAGGCTCCATATGTATTAAATTGTGGATAATTCACATTAACGGTATAGCTCACTTATAAAATAATAGATGATATAATTATAAATAAATAATAATTAGATCAATATAATTTCGTTATAATTCTATACTATTTATTGTTGGAAAACTACACTACCTTAATAATGTTTTTTTATAATCCACAATATTTGGAAATAAATATTGAACATAATTAATAATATTTATTATTGGAAACCATTATCACTATTAATATTAAATTTCTTATATGTGAATTATACATTATCTCGTAACACAATTTTGGATTATAAAAGCAATTCAAAAACAACTCCAATTATTATTTATCTTATGAATAATAAAAAGATATACATTTTTATTAAAATTAATTAGATTTAAAAATATATAATTAGATTATTATATTACATACAAAAAAACTAATTAAAATTGAAAATGAAAATCAAAACTGCTTATTAAATTTTATTTAGAATATCTATATATAAAAAATTAATAAATTGTAAATAATCAACAATCTCTCAAAATTATTAAATAAAATTAAACAAAACTTTATTTACAATTAATAATGATGGTGTAGAATATCATTTTCCAATTAGTTCTCATGGCATTTATTCACATATGTATATATAACTTACTTTTTAAAGGAAAGAAATCATATAACTATGAATGGAATATGTTATATAGTTATAAGATCATGATTATATATATATATATATATATCTATATCTATATCTAATCTATATATACCATGTAGATTCATTTAAAACGTTTAAACTCTCCTTTTATTGTTCCATTATTCACTAAATTTGTGTATCATAATAGTAAAATATTGCATTTATAACACACAATATATCTAGTACATTCGAAATCACATTAAATTAAAAATTAGTAAAATTTAACAATAGTTAGGATCATGATATAAGAAAATTAATTTTTACTACATAATTTAAATAAGAGTGGTTAACTGCTACAAAAAATACATATTGTAGTAAATTATTGTATTAAAAATAAATTTAAGAAAAAAATCCATCTTTAATAAATATCTACACCTTTATAACTCATTTTGCATCTCATCCTGATTGAATTCCTCATCATCTTGAACCAACTCTTGAACTTGTTCTGTACTGATTTCCAATTCCCCTAAGTCCACAAATAAATTAATCATGACATCTTCTCCCTCGTATCCAATATCATCATCAACAAGATTATTAAATATCATTGTTGAATCTTGTCTACTTATGTAATCTACAATATTATTTTCTTCTATTCCTCCTCGTGGTGGTATACAATCATCTGATTGTCTTAATTCATGATATTCCTCTTGGGACTCTTGTGACTCAACCTGATCTTCAATTTCATCCAATGGTTCATATTCATTTTCATTGTTTGTTTCATCTTCATCACTATTAGTACCATTGTTAGAATCAAGGATTACATCTAAAAATGATGGATGTCGTTGGCTCCTTGGATTGTGTTCAATGATGAATGACCAATTTATATCATCAGTATCTTTGATAAAAAAAATTTGCTCACATTGACTAGGGAATACATAAGGCTCATTTGTCTCCATAAAGTTTGATGTTTTGATAAGGGGAAAACCATTTTGAACATTTTAAATGTTCTTTGAGTTCCATCCTCAATCATTGGATACCACTTCACATGAAAGATAACCTTCTTAAATGCCCTGAAATCAAGTTCAATAATGTCTTGCAATATACCATAGTATTGTTTCCTCGAACACTCATTTGATCCATCCATCTCAAAGTATGCTGATATACCTCGATCAAAACTATGCCTTAGTTCATCAGTCTTCTCAATATGGAAATGTTTACCATATGCCCACATTGCTTTGTAATGTCTCACCTGTAACATATAAAGTACATAATTTTAAATTTTTTTCAAGGATTTATAATTTAAAAATGTGAAGAATATGATATTAAAATATTTAGAACACTACGTCCTAAGTTTTTAGTATAGATTATAAATATATACCTTTCTCATATGTGTCCCAGTGGCAATTTCTAATTCTTCTCTAGAAACAACTGTAGGATCTTTATTATTTTGAAATATAATATTTTCTCTCAACCAACTCCAAGTACATTTATCTGGCCATCTATTTCTATGTTCAAGTGGTAGCTTCCTTGTTTGAGTTGTATTCATAGATCCCACCCTCCTAGATAAATTTAAGTAAGCATTTCTATCAGCTTCATCCTTCTTTGTATTATAAATATCAATCCACTTCTCCATGCATTTTGTGTGATGGGAAACAAAAACATGCATTCTCTCCCATTCATATGGATCTGTAACTCCGAAAAAGTCAACTTTAATTTTTATTGAAATGAGTATATTTGAGATATAATAAAAAATATTAAATGAAAAATTATGTACACACCTCGAATTGTTCTCAACTTTGACCTCATTTGAAGTACTTCACCAGTGAGCATATCTTGTTGACATTTACTCCAAAATATTGGTGTATCTAAATGAAATTTTGGTAGATATTGTGTTACACATACCATTTCTTTGAAAGTAGTATAGCCTGTGTTGGTGCTCAAAATAGTCTCGCCCCAGTTTGCCTTTGAAAATCTATCAATTTGTAGCCTCTGTCACTTTATTTTTCCCATGTTGTAGGTGGTTAATCTTTGTTGCCATTTTTAATCTGTTCCTGGGTCATAGATCACTTATGGGTCCATGGTTTGCTCCTTGTTTCTTTGTTCCTCCTGAAAAGGTCTATAATTTGGGTCTCCCATTCTCTGTTCATCTAAAAACTCGGGTTCTCCCATATTTTCTATTATCCATGGTCCATATTTGTATTCCTTATCATTTCTGCCTAAATAATTGAAGAAAAATTAATGGATGTGTCTCTTATGGACGTATTTGAGCCTTGTAACATTTCTAAACAATCTGTCGTTGGAGAAATTTTCATTTTCGGGCTCAAATGATCATTTTTATGTATTTTACAGGTTTGATGGGTGTTTCTCCTAGTCAAATTTACATCCTTTCATCGATAGGGGATGTGGCACCTTTTGGTTGGACACGGCTTAGCTGGGTACTTCAAAATTTCTATGAAAGGCCTCAACTCAAAAAAATTTCCACATGGAGGATGACACTCGTTTGAGGATCTACTTTTGGTTTGGCCTGGAGTGGCATTGGAAGGACATGTGGAGGTTTCTGCTACTTTTCCTAGACCGCTTTGCTTTGCGGAATTAGAAATTTTTTTATGTAGCTAAAATAGTGTGGCAAAAATGGGGACATGTGGTGAGCTGCGCTCATTCAGGGTCTCCACTTTGGGCACCACTTTGAAATTGTGCCATGAAGACACGTGGAGGATTCCATCAGGTTTCTCCATACTTAGTATTTTTCAAACGGTTTTGGGAGGTCTGGGACATGTGGAGGAACCATGCATGGTTGGGGAATGACCCTTGAGTTTCATTTTAAGGAAGCACCAGGAGGACACGTGGAGGCCTCCGCTCACTTTACATTTTTCTTAGACTTTTCAACGACCAAAGGATACTACCTCGGAGCATGAAACATGGTGCCTTCCACTAAGCTTCAAACATTAAGCCAAAATTTGTCGGGCCAGGACACGTGGAGAGCCCGTGTTCATTCAAGGTATCAAATTTTTGGACCATCTCAAGGTGCGCCATGGTGACATGTGGAATTTTGAAAAGTCAAAAGGGCAAGGAAGCGGACCATCGAAGGTAACTTAGAATTTTTACGTCTTATGATCAAAAGAGTTAAGATATTAAAAAGTCCCAAGCTTGATGGAGGAAAGGTCAAATCTTTCTCCAGTCAACAACGGAGGTGCGGGCCTTTAGGGGAAGTTTGGAAAATTTTCCCTTTGTGGGAAAAAGAGTTAAAATTAAAAAGGAAGCATCGTTCTACTGAGACCCTTATTGGGACATGTGTCAGAAACATTTCTCAAGGGCGGAGCTGTGGGGAAATCTTGGAAATTTTCCTTTCCCCAAAAAGAGGGTCAAATGGCAGAATTTATCCGGCATTCCTTTGGGATCGACCTTAGGACACATGGCAGGCTCATTTCTCGAGGGTGTAGATGCAAAACAAAATGTGAATTTTTTCCATTTTTCCAAAAGTTGTAAAAATTCAAAGGAAACCCCTAGGTCTATTTGTAAGTTTGAATCTTCCACGTGGATGTCGCAAATTCAAAGTAAAGATCAATGGTGGCCAAGAGTCTGAATATGATTTTCCCCCATTTTTAATGACAAATGCTTGGAAGTGTGAGTCTTCATCATTTCTTGGTATTTCCTACACACCAAGTAGAAAGGGGAGTTAATGTTGATATCTGAGTTCGGTGAGAAGATCTGGAAGACATATTTCACCAATAAAATGGTCTGAGTATCGTGCTCAATTAGATTTTCCATTTTTCTTCTCCCAAGCACACAAGAAGCCAGATTTGATAGATTAGCGGTGGAAGTGGTTGGAAAATTGAAGAAAGAGTGATCTACCAAAGGAAGGAGTTGAATGCGAGAGATATTCAATGAGATCTTCCCTCTCAAGCACCTGGAATTTTTTTACAAATATGAATATGAGAATCGCGATCGTGATCATGGCAAGCATTGGTAGCACTCAAGGTCTTGTATTTTGGAGGGGAAAAGGGTCCTTGTCATAAATGTTATAAATGACATGATTTTTTTGTGCAAATGGTTGGAGTGTTAGGGGTTGAGACTGAATTTTCTAATAGAAAAAATATTGAAAGAGCCCATCATTTTGAGAATCCATTTGAGAAGCTTGTATATCTCTTTTATGTTAAATTTGATCATGTCAAGGTGGTTGCAAGTGTATATCCATTGACAAGATCTGAGACTATTCTAGAAACTTTCCCCTGAATAGATTTAATCAAATTTGAGTTATTCTATGTTGTCTCTAGCAAAATGTGTTTGTTTTATTTCTGAATGTATGTGATTAGTTTTTCTTGTTTCTATTGCAATCTTGTATTAAAATTTGATTCAATCACATAGGTATCAATCCTTATGATAGTTTAGTGGCATCTACAATTTCATTCCTCAGAAGAGATTTCATTTGGGATTGGAATAAATGATTTAAAATCACTTTTCTTTCATCTGTTGACAGAGATTGTCTATAAGCCTTTGGGTGTACCTTAGGCATGATTTGTCTTAGATCTTGATGCTTTGTTAGGTTCTCTAATTTGATCCTGTGTGTTATATTTTCATAGATTATATGAAAAAGTGCTAATCTGGGCCTCCATTGAAGCACATATTCTAGTTAAAGAAACATTTTAGCTATTTTGTTGCATTATGTTGGTTCAACCTTCCATTTTGTAAGATTCCTCAAGGATCTAGCGAATCAAGTTCATCTTGACTCACCTCCCACCAAAAATTTATTCAAAAACAACCAATCCTACCTGTACTACCCTTGTTTTTCCTGTGTGCATACAAATGCATAATCTTTGTTACCAAAACATACGAAGTAATCGGGGTCCCAAATTTCTATAGTAACCTTTACCTTGTTGTGAAAATATCTCCATGATCTTGAAGTGAAAACTCATGAGATTCAGATTTGGTGTGTTGATCATATTTTCCCAAGGTATTCTCTATAAAATTTATACAAAAGAAGGATTTATCATTTTTCTTCAATAACAGAGGTTACAAAATAGGTTCTCTTACCTTGGATGAAAGGCACAACCTAAAACAGTTAGGATCAAATCACATCCTTTTAAGGTGCTACCCACTCCTTTCGAAACCTAAGTGCTAACAAGTCAGATAGATTGTTTTAAAGGCTATAAAACTACATACATGATTATCTATCTATCTCTGAGTGTCCTTTCAAAATCCATGATGTTGCTTGGTCTTTGAAGGATATTAAATTTGGGTACCAACATGCTTTTGGTGCCACTTTGCAGGGATTGTTTTGAATTCTTGGGAAATATTTTACATTGCTGAGACTAATTTGCTGATTCACTACAAGTCAATATCTATTTGGTCCATCAACACGCTTTTGGCACCATTTCCAGGGACTTACAGCTCACATTTAGACCCTGGTAAAACACCTCTTGTATGCTTGAAGTGTTGTGTGCGGTTCTTTCAGTTTTCACACCTAGTGCACTAGCTTTCATTTGATAAATCTAGGTAAAGAAAGGTTAGAATATTTCCATTTCTAGTTTCTAGCATTGATAGACATTTGATAGATCATATTTAGTGCATTTGCACAACTAGGGTGGAAATCCTTAGTGGTGACTCCCTGTTGATCTGATTTTTAATGAGTACCATTGTCTTAAAACTCAAAAGTCATATTTATTACTAATATTGGAAAATATGGAAGGAAGAAGATCTTTCTTTGCTAGGGATCTTGCTAGGAAATTGTTTCCAGAGCTAGGAAAAGTAAAATCAAGGAAGAAAATCCTAGAGAGTTGTGGGAGAACAACAGACAAGAAGAGGGATCTCTATTGATGAAAGTGATTGGCCTATCATTGAAGACTGCCATTCAAGTGACTATGAATCAGAAACCTCTTTGTGGAATTGAATTCTCCAGCTGGAGAAGGGCCTTCATTTGATTTTGAAAGGTTTGCTTCACATTCTACACCTATCTTTTCTAAGGTTGATAGGGATTTCCAAGAAGCAGGGACCTTTAGGGATACCCATTTTGAAAACTATACTCCTGTGTTCTAAATACCTTCTTCCCCTTATCAATTTGTCACCCTTCCATTGTCACCTTCTTGAATCAACATGGCCGAGCCCCACCCAGACCCCCTTTTGTTGTAAACACCTTTGGACCTATAAATTTTGTGGGAATGGCTAGATATCCAAATGCAGTGCCTCAAGATGTAAGGAATAGAATGCCAAATTTGAAAGGAAACAATGCTATAACTGGTGATCAGTATCTAGAGATTTTTATCAATATGATGGAAGATTTTGAGATTGAACATGAAGGTGTATATATCAAGTTGTTTATCCATACCTTGGAAGAGGATGCCAAGGACTATATAAAGCATTGCTAGATAAATCTATTGATTCTTGGACTGAGATGAAAATGCATTTAGATTTCAGTATGGTGATAGAACTGACCCTAGGTTTCTTTTGACAGAATTTGAAAACATCAAAAATAATCCTAATGAGTCAGTACATGATTTCAACACAAAGTGTAATAATACCTTGAGGAGATTACTTGTTAGGATAAGACCTTGTGATGAGTCATGTTTGATCAAATATTCTGATGCATTTGATAAAAAGGTTTCATATTACTTAAGAGACAAGAACCCCACGAATTTGAGGCAAGCCTTCACCATGGCTCTGCAAAAAGAGAAAAACATCAAGGCAATTAGAAATCCTCCAAAAAGGGAGGGTGTAAAGCTGGTTAACCCAGAAATGCCTCAAACAATCAAGGCTACTGATTTGGAAGAAGTCAGTGAAAACTTTGGCGGGGTTGTCAAAAAAATTCTAAAAAAATAGCCCGGGATGACATGGGAATCGGGCGAGCTCACAAGGTCAACACAAGAAACAAGGCCAAGATAGGTTCACAAATCACCAAAGATCTGATGAAAAGGCAAGGGACTTGTTGGATTCAAAATAGACAGTCCCAAGCTAGGGAAAATAGAATGGTGTCTCGATCTTTTGGCTACCAGAGTTACTTGTTGGGAGGAGAAAAATGTCATTGATTGGTATGACAAATGTTTCATGCCTCATGCTCCTTGTGAAGAAGATAAGCAAGAAGAAGAAGAATAAGAAGATGATAATGATGATGATTTCTGCATGATGGGTTACTCCACAAGCTTACAACAAGGGGCAACTTCAACTGAGGTGATTAGTGCCCGAACTGCTACCATTTTTTGGGACTGCATTCATAGGATACCTATTCCTCCTCCCTCTCATATTTTAGAAGTAGATACTGTTCAAGATTTTTTATTTCCCAATAATGAATTTGAATATTTAAGGTATTTAATGATAAAGAAGTATGATGGAGGAATTCCATCTGAGGAAGATAGGTAGTTATTGATGAATGCTATTGTTGCTTTGAAGAGAAGGAATATAACACAAGAAGTAAGGTCGTCAAAGGGACAGGGCTTCAAGCCAAGCCAAAAGATCCCTTACTTTCAAAAATTCCTAAAGAAGCTCCTAAGAAAGATGCATCTCCAAAAATCCCCAGCCTCCAAAAAAAATCATATCCCTCCTCATGCCCAAGTTATTAAAAATTCTATACCACCTAATGAGTGTGTTGGCTTTCCTTCAAATACTGCCTTGCCATGGAATGTCCCATATGATATTTCCCAAGTTTTAAGTGAAATCAAATTCTTTGTTTCAATTTTTGAGTTGCTTAGGATTCGTGAGCACAAAAAGAGAGCATTTGAATACTTTGGATTGAAAGAAGAGAAGACTGCCCTAGGAAGAAATGTAAGTATTGTGGAGACTCCTCTAATCATTCGAGAATTAGAAACACTACTAGCATTGGAGGAACTAGGTGAACCACCTAAGGTATATTTGGGGAAATCCTTGGTGGAATCTTAGATGAATTTGGATCCTTTCTTCACTACCTTGATCATTAAGGACATACTACTACATAATTGCATGTTTGACTCAGGGGCATCATGCAATGTCATGCCTTTGGAAGTCATGAATGAGGTAAACATCAAAGTTACAATAGTGTATGGGAAGTGCACTACCATGGATTCTAGAGAAGTTCTAGTAGTGGGATGTGTGAAGGGTTTGGTGGTGCAACTTGTAGCTTACCCACGTAAAAGTTTAAAACTTAATGTTGTCATCATTGACTACCAAACCAACTAGGGAATGCTACTCAAGAAAATGGGATTCTAGTGTTGGTGGGAGTGTCCAAATGGATATGTCCTATGACACCATTCCAATTGAAGGCAGCCTTGTCAGGTTGTATGGAGAAAAGAAAATGTTGCATCTTATTGAGGATCCCAACAATGCATCCTATGAAGTATTGTACACAAATGTTGATGTTGACAACTTTGTAGGATTTGCTAATGGAAAGGAGCACAAGATTGAAGAATGCAAATGTATTGAACAAATAGGCTCTCCTTGGACTCTATTATTTGATGGAGCTTGCTCCAAGTTTGGGAATGGTGCTGGTGTTGTTCTACTTTCTCCAAGTTAGGAAAAATTTGTTTTTTCCTTCAAACTCAACTTTGAGTGCACTAACAACATTGCTTGAGTATGAGGCACTATTGTTGGGTTTAAGAATTTCTTAGAAATATGGTATCAAGGACATCATTATCAAAGGAGACTCAAAATTAATAGTAAAACAAGTTAGAAAGTTATATGCCACAAAGAATCAGTGAATGAAACAATATAAACATGTAGTTTGGGATCTTATTGAGATGTTTGATTCATTCAACATAGTGCATCATGATAGGAAATTCAATTACTTGGAAGAAAATCTTGCAGTGTTGGGGTCTCGGTTTGAAAATTATATAATGTCCCCATATTGTGAATATGATGTTAAGATATTGATAAGACCTTATGTCCCTAACAACATTAAACATTGGCAGGTTTTTGGTGATGATGCTTAGATCATAAGATTTATGCAGAACAAGGGAGATTTTTCTAATCAATACATTGATTTGGAGCCAATGGTATGTACAATAGAAGGAAAAGAAACCTTGTTTGGCAAGGGCATCATCTAACTAAAAACCAATACCATTCCTAGAGGACTGGTTGCTCTTGAGTCCAATTTTGATAATGTTGATCGCATTGTTAATAGATGCATGACAACCTCAAGGGATATTGAGGAACATGACCTTGGAAAAAGGAGAAGCCAAGGAAATTTGGTTAGGTAGCAATCTTAGTAAGGAGGAGAATCATTAATACATTCAATTGTTGAAGAAATACAAAGATTGCATAGCTTGGACCTATTCTGAACTAAAATCATACAAAGAGGACCTATTTCAGCATCAGATTCCCCTTGAGTCTAATGTAAAGCCATTCAGGCAGAAATAGAGGCCAATCAACCCACTCTTATCTCTCAAGATGTAAGAGGAAATGAAGAAGCTGAGAGATGGAGGGATTATTCATCCCATTAGGTATTCTTCTTGGGTTGCAAACCTAGTACCAGTTAGAAAGAAGAATGGTGATATCAGGTTATGTGTGGACTTCAAGAATCTGAACAGAGCATCAATGAAGGATAATTATCCTTTACCAAATATGGAGAACATGTTGCAGTTAGTGACTGGGTCTAAATTGCTCTCTACCTTGGATGGTTTCTCTGGTTATAACCAAGTTGTGGTGAAGGAATTAGAAAGGATCAAGACAACCTTTACTACTCCTTGGGGAACATATGTGTATGTTAGGATGCCCTTTGGTCTGATGAATTTTGGGGCCACCTTCTATAGAGAAATGGATGTTGCTTTTGCTAGTTACATCAATGAATTTATTGATGTATACTAGGATGATGTGACTGTATTTTCTAGGAAGAGAAGTGATCACCTGCTGCACTCGAGAAGATGCTGATAAGATGTAGAGAATATGTCATCTCACTCAATCCAAAGAAGTGTCATTTTGGGGTGCAGAAAGTAAGGTTGTTTGGTCACATAGTGTCACAAGAAGGAGTGATGATTGATCCAGAAAGAGTAGAGGCCATCAGCAAGGTCCTAATCCCAAGAACCAAGAAGGGAATTCAGTCCTTCTTTGGGTAGATAAACTTTATTAGAAGATTCATATAAAACTTTGCTGAGTTGACCATCCCAATCACTTCCATGCTAAAGAAAGACTAGGTCATCAAGTGGGAGGAAGCTGCCACCCAAGCTTTCAATGTGATTAAAGAGGCACTAAAGCATGCACCTATTCTAGCAGCTCCAGATTATAAGAAACCCTTTCAACTATTCTCTTTTTCTTGAGAGAACACTATTGGTTTTGTCCTGCTGCAAAAGGATGATGAAGGGGCTGAGAGGCCAATTGCCTTCTTTAGTAAGGCCTTGTAGGGGGCTGAGATGAAGTACACTATCATGGAAAAGAAAGCATTTGACTTGGTAAGAGCAACAAAGGTTTTTAGACCTTACATTCTAAGTTCTAAAGTCATTGCTTATGTTCCCCACACCATGGTGACAAACATCTTGTTATAGATGGAGGTCTTAAGAAAAATATGTAGGTGGGTGAACAAGTTGTAATAATATGATATGGATATCAAAACCATGAAGTTGGTGAGAGGTTTGAGCTTGGCTAACCTTATGGCTGAAAGCATCTTGCAAACTATTGAGTTAAATGAGGTAGAGAGAAGGAAGGGAAGGTGTTTTTGAAAGGTTGATGAGTTTTGAGTGGTACAAGGATGTGAATTTATATCTCAGACACATATACTTCCCTGAGCATTTAAGTAAGAACCAGAAAAGGGATCTTAAGTTGGCCTCCCAAAAATATGTCATTACTGATTATGGGTTGGCTTAGAAGAACCCAGAGGGAGTCCTCTTCAGACGCATTACTGAAAAAAGAAGCCCCCAAGTTAATTGTTGATCTCCATGGATGAGTATGTGGGTGACATTTTGCTACAAGAGTCACAACACAAGATCCTAAGGGATGGTTATTAGTTGCCAAATCTCTTCAGCGATACAACTCTTTTAGTTAGAAGATGTGAGATTTTCCAACGCTTCTGTAGAATACTGAAAGCTTCAGGATCCCTTCCTTTGCATCCTATATCAATTGAAGCTCCATTCAAGCAATGGGGAATGGATTTCATTGGTGATATTTTAGACCCTTCAAGTGCTGGCCATAAGTGGATTCTTGTAGCCACTGATTATTTCACCAAGTGGGTGGAAGAAATCCCCACCAAAAGAGCAACACACCAAATTTTCATGGATTTTCTGTTGAACCATATCATTTGCAGGTTTGGGGTGCCAGTCAAGATTGTTGCTGACAATGCCATGAGCTTTAGAGCTAAACCTTTGATGGCAATGTGCAAGGAGTATGGAATCAACTTTACATATGCCTCCAATTACAATCCACAAGGAAATGGAAAATTTGAGTCCAGTAATAAAAATTTGCTAACGATCATCAGAAGAACATTGGATTAGAACAAGAGAAAGTGGGGTGAATAGTTGAAGTTTGTTGTTTGGGAAGATAGGATCACTATCAAAAGGGTCACTGGGAAGAGTCCATTTGAGTTGGTATATGGGATTCAAGCCCTACCACCTCTTCATATACAAATGTCTTCATATCAGTTTATGTAATAGCTTTGGAAGATCAAGAGGTAGGTCCTTATGATGCTTGCATTAACCAAATTGTTGAGCTTGATGAAGAGAGGAGGGCATCCCAACAGAGGCATGTAAAGTTCAAAAAAAAATTGAAGAAGTTATTTGACAAGAAAGTCACTCCAAAGCTTGCAACGTTTGAGATCTTTTTCTGCTATGGGATAATAGACATGAGGATAAGGGCAAGCATGGCAAGTTTGACTCATTATGGATGGGCCCTTACTCCATTGATATCAGGATTGGTGAGCATACCTTCTTCCTTAAGGACTTAGATGGTGAATTGCTCAAATTGCCTGTTAATGGTAGGCATTTGAAGCATTTCTTGGATTGATTCCCCTAAATCAAGGCAAAAATATTGTGTACAGTGTATAGTTTGTTGTTTGTCTCTTGTCTTTTGTGTTTTTGTTCATTCTGGTCCTCGGTGACCTGTTTTTTCTGGTTTCTCTATTTCATTTTTTAGAGATGGCTCTGTTTCTCTTCTCTCAAATTGAATCTGCTTTCATAATGGATATTTTTCACTTGGTCTACCTTTATTCTTGTGGCACTCATGAGGAGTTCCATCCTCGAGTCGGAGCCAATGTTGGTGCTCAAAATAGTCTCACCCCAGTTTTCCTTTGAAAATCTATCGATTTGCGGCCTCTGTCACTTTATTTTTCTTGTGTTGTGCCTGGTTAATATTTTTACCATTTTTAATTTGTTCCTGGGTCGTAGATCACTTATGGGTCCATGGTTTTCTCCTTGTTTCTTTGTTCCTCCTAAAAAGGTCTATAATTTGGGTCTCTCGTTCTCTGTTAATCTAAAAACTTGGGTTCTCCCATATTTTTGTTTTCCACAGTCTGTATTTTTCTTCTTTGTCGTTTCTACCCTAAATACTTACAGAAAAATTAATGGATGTTTCTCTGATGGACGTATTTGAGCCTTATAACATTTCTAAATTCTCTGTCCTTGGAGAAATTTTCATTTTCGGGCTCAAATGATCATTTTTATGTATTTTATGGTATGACAGGTGTTTCTCCTAGTCAAATTTAAATCCTTTCATCGACAGGGGACGTGGCACCTTTTGGTTGGACATGGCTCGACTGGGTACTTCAAAACTTCTATGAAAGGCATCAACTCAAAATTTTGTCCACGTGGAAGAACGATGCTCGTTTGAAGATCTAATTTTTGGTGTGGCCCTCGAGTAGCATTGGGAGGACACGTGGAGGTTTCTCTTTGCTTTTCCCGGACTTAGAATTTTTTAAAATATGTAGCTAGCTAAAAAAAATATGCGGAATAATCCCTGGCGGCAAAATGGGGAAACGTAAAATAAAAGTGTAGAATAAATAACCACGCTCATTAGGAATCCACTTTGGGCACCATTTTTTCAAAACAATCTTTGTGCACCATGGAGAATATGCATAAGACCATATAAATAGAGGTTTACAAAACCGTGGGTATCACAAGGTCTCCCATAGGCCCAAAAAGTTTCAAAGGGTTTTGGGTTAATAAACCACCCATGAAAATTTGAAAGGGTTTTCCCCTTCCATCATGGGGCTTCAGGTTTGGGACAAGTGGGAGGACCATCTCAAACATGAAAATAGGCATGCTCATGGTTCCACTTTGGGGAATCACCGTAGAGGCTTGTGTTGTATTTTAAAGAAGTTTGCTGGAAGAGGACACGTGGAGGCCTCTGAGGCCTCATTCACTTTGCATTTTGCTTAGACTTTTCAATGGCCAAAGGAGACCGCCTCGAGCATGACACATTACGCCTTCCACCGAGCTTCAAACATTTAGCCAAAATTTACTTAGTGAGGACACGTGGTAAGCCGGTGCTCATTCAAGATATCAAATTTTTGGGACCATCCCAAGGTACGCCATGGTGACATGTGGCTATTTGAAAAGTCAAAGGGCATGGAAGTGGACCATCGGAGGCAACTTAGAATGTTTTCCTCTTATGCTCAAAAGGGTTAAGATATAAAAATGGCTCATGCAAGCCCGATGGAGGAAAGGTCAAACGTTTCTCAAGTCAACAACATGAGTGTGCGAGCCTTTGGAGGAAATTTGGAAAATTTTCCCTTTGAGGGAAAAAATAGTTAAAAGTAAAAAAGTTAGCGTGGTTCTACTGGGACCCACATTGAGACACATGTCAGAAGCATTTCTCAAGGGTGGAACTATGTGGAAAACTTGGAATATTTTCCTTTTTCCAAAAAGAGGGTCAAATGGAAAAATTTATCCATAGTTCATTTGGGACCTATTATCCAAAATAAGCCCCTTTCTCATTTTAACTAACTTTCCTTCATTCCTTCCTTCCTTGCACCTTAGTCAATTTTTTTCACTTTTTAGGCACTCAAAGTTTCTAGAAATGGCTTCATTAGATACAAAATTTTCTCACCTTTTCAGAAAGGTAAAGTTTTCCTTCTAATTCCCAGTATTTTGCAAGTTATGGCTCAACAGAGTTTTTGAGGGAAATTTTCCCTAGGAAGGTCCGCAGACCAATCAAAACATGTCGTGTGGCAGCGAATGGAGTGTCAGTAGAGTTAATTTTAAAATTTTTCAAGGAAGCGGTGGGGTGCAAAGGAAAAAAATTTTCCCGTGGGCCCACAGAGAAAGAAGTGGCTTGAGGCCCGTGTGAATAGGAGGCCACCACGTGTCCATAAGGCCGGCGAAGTGAATTTTGGATTTTCACCAAAAGTGCAAAGGGGTGAAAAAGAAGATCTTGGCCCATAAGCCCACCAAGGAGAAAATGAAATTTTTGTTACAGCCCCACGACGAATAAGAATATGACACGTGTCCATGAGGGCATTGGAGGTCGGACCGATGGGGGGAAAGTTAGAAAGTTTCCAAAAATGGGCACAAAAGAAAAATGTTTTCCCAGAGCCCCACAACCAATCAAAATGTGCCACGTGTCCTGGTCTCAGTGGAAGTCAGGGGCACGTGGAGATTTTGGCATTTTTGTCCAAAGTGTTAAAAAAGGGGCGCAAAGGAAAAAATTGGCTCACAATCCCACCAAGGAGGAAAGGGAAAGTTTGGAGTGCATGCCCGAGTGAATAATAATGTGCCACATGGCATCGGAGTGGTCTGCGGGTTGGAACATTTAGGGAAATTTTCTCAAATTCAAAAAGAGGGGAAAATTTTTGGGTTTCGGCCCGCCGACCCGATTTTTACCCTGTTTTTCCCTAAATCTTCAGAGGGGCATACCTTTCAATCCAGAGCTCAGTTTTCCTCGATTTTGGTATAATTTGAAATATATTGAAGTCCTCTACATGATAGAATCTTCAAATTTGTTTTTTGATGGAGTTTGGTGAGAGAAAAATCAAAAATGCATTTTCCCTAGGGAAAAGAGCGAAACAGACGTTTCAACAACCATTTTTAATGCAAGATGGCTTCCATTCTTCTCCAACATGATAAAAAATCTTGGGAATGAAATTTTAAGGGTACCCATGCTATTTTGATGAATTTGGTTGGTGGTTGAAGCATTCATTTAAGTTTTCCTGCATTTCTCCCTCATGGCTCGGGTTTTCATTGTTAAAAGCCATATTTGGCTCATTTTGTAAAGGAGTTGGACATTTTTTATGTTTTACGAGACTCCCTCCTTCACCCTAGAAAGTGAATTTTGGAATATTATACATTTTTTGAGGATTACATCATGTTTTGCCTCTCTTGCTATCAGTAATGCATTGTATTTAAAAAATGGAAATGATAATGCAAGCTTTGTGAATGAACTTTCAATCCTTTCTTGTGTTGTTTTCTCTATCTCGATCCTTCATTACAATTTTAACAATTTGTGCATGAGTTGTGTTGCATTTTTATAATATATCAATTTGCGAAGTATATGTTCACAACTCCTTTGGTGTATCACCTTGTTAGTTTAGTTTTATCTTCTTTTCTCTCTTCTATCCTTGTCTCCTTGGTAAAATTAGAGTAAGATTTTGATTTTAAACCTCTAAAAATTTCATGCATACATCTAATTAGAGGATTAGAGGAACCAAACTTTAATCTGGAGATTCTTTTCCCAATTTCTACAAGTCCCATTCTTGGGGAAAAGATTCAATGTTGTGCAATCACACTGGATGCCCATTATCAAACTAGAAATATAAGAAAACATCCAGGGGTGTTTGATTTGTACTAACAGTTTTGGCATGCCCAGTGGGACCTTAGAGGTCTTCATATTCATTTACAACAAAGTTAATGTGCATTTTTTGTAAGTTTCTTTCTTAAAAAGAACCCTGAGTTACTTATCTGGCGACTCCAAAGAGATAAAATCAACTGGTTTGAGCACTCCAAGTCTTAAGATGCATGAGAAGGATCCAAAGAAGGTCAAGGGCCGAGAAGAGGGATTGTCTAAGTATATGCAGCTATCACCAAAGGAGGGGAAGAATAATTCAAAAGTCTCCATCTCCACCAAATAGAACTCTATCAACTCCTCTAACTGGTAGACCTTTCACCCAATCAAAAAGGGTTCTCAGGAAAATCAAATGGCACAACACAACCCTTATGTCAACTTCACTTTGGCAGCAGCCCACTTGATTTGAATGCACAAAATCTAGTTCCAGGTTGCAGCATTGAAGAACATCCCATACTTTACTGGGGAAAATCAATCACTCCTGGTGATCATGTCAAAGACATTGCTAATGTTTGTGCAATCCATGAGATTGTTGAGATGAAAATTACTGTCAAATTGCTGACATTTTCATTCAAAGGGAAAGTCTTACAATGGTTCAGAGTCTTGGGGCAGGCTCTATCCAAAATTGGAACCAAATTGTATAGCTCTCCATGAGCAGTTTGGAGAAAAGGGAGATAATTTGTCTTTATTGGAACAACTGAAAACTTTCAAGAGAGCTCCCAATGAGTAGTTAACATATTTCAATTTCAGATTTCAAAGGACATGGTATAGAATCCCACCGGTAGTAAGGTCAATAGCTGAAGGTGCATTTCTATACTATCTCAAAGCTTTAAATTCTGACATTTCTATGTTAATCCAATCCATGGGAGGTGAAAATATACCTACAACTAATAAAATTTCCATTAGGGCTGAGAATTGTTTTATCCAAGCTTGTAAACCGGATCCTAGGCCCCCATGCCCTTATATCCAAACCTAGAAAGCTCAAGCACTAGTCAAGCACCTACTTTAACTCCTATTCCCACTCCTAAAAATTAGAGTTTGAATGAAACTTCTACTTCATCCTCTAGTGCTTCAAATGAACTTCAAGAAGTCATGAAACAATTACAAAATTTAGGAAATGAGCTGGTTACGCTCAAGAGGTAGTAAGCCCAAAGTTTTAGACCTTCTTATCAGCCTCAAACTCAGCCTAATAGGTAACCATATCAGCCTAATAGGCCACCCAATCCATTTGTAAATAAAAATCAAGTAAAGCCTCTTGCCAATAGACCATTTCAGCCCTATAAGCCCAATGCCGCATCTTCCTCTAAAGCCTTAGTGCCGGTGCAAAAAATAATATAGCTCAAGAGTATGATTGGTGTTTCCCATGCAATGAACCTCACAACTAGTCTATGTGCTTTCAATGGTGCTTTGAACCAAGCTTTGATGGTGACAGAAACTAGCATAAAGAGTGAGGTGATTTAATAAACAAACGAACAACAAGGAACATCTCAAAGAAAATACAACTCCAAATGAGACTACACTTGTGAACTGACAAGCTAAATATTTTTGTGGTATGAATTAAATTTTTTTTAAGAATGTAGCAGCTAACACAAGGTCTAAGAAAATGAATATTGGTGAAGGGTAGCCATTAGCTCCAGTTGATCCACAACCTTCCATCACTCCACAAAGTGTTGGCAAGTAAAATGCAGTTCCAAATGTGCAAGGACAACCCAAGCCACCTTCTAGACCAGCTCAAATGCCAGCTGTTGCAGCCCATGTACAAGAAAAGAATGTGTAGGCTAGGGGGCAGAAAAGAGATGCCTCATCCCCATTTAACATCATTCAACAAACTAAGAAGACAAATGTGAATATATCTATGTGGGAATCACTATGCATCCCAGGCCAAAGGGATCTACTACAAACTGCCATGAAGAATTGGTCAACTTCAAATCAACGAGCTCATATATAAGATAAGGTACTCACAAATGTTGATCATCCTGAGGGGAATCTTGGAGAATAGCAATGTAAATTTTGAAACCCCTCCATTCTATATTTAATTGATCATTGGAGATAAACCGGTACACAATTGTATGATTGATTCTTCTCGCGCAAGTAGTTCTGTAATGCCCAAGCAAATAGCTGATCACCTGGGCCTCCAATATGAAGTCATATCCAAAGGGGTAGTGCAGCTAGATGGGACAACACTAACAATAGTAGGGGTAATTAAAGATTTGAGCCTCACTTTTCATGCATGCCCCAATGTCACTATTTTGTAAGATGTGTCAGTGATAGATTTGCCACCACTTTTTACCTTATGTTTGTCAAGGGATTTCACTGCTAGGATTGGAGGCTATTTATTTTCTGATTGGTCACACATGTTGTTTAGAATCAGATATGGAATTAAGGCCACAATCAGGTCTGAACCTATTGCAAACTTTCACATTGAGCCTCATACTCCAAGCCTAATCAATACCAACTGTTCAACATTTGATCAAGAGGATTATCCAAGCACAAATGAAGCTGACACCAAAGTTGGAAGCATCCTAGATTTGAATCTTGATGAATGGGCAAGCAAAGGTTCATTTTAAGATACCTCTTGGAAATCGGAGGTGGAGAATTTATCCCTAACCTTTCAAGAAAATAGAAGTGTTGCGACAAAAGGCTGAATCTGGGAGATTTTTTGCGCGTGGATCAAAGAAAATCATTAGATACCTCGGTGATGAAAGATCACCAAGCATCACCGGCAAGTCCAATGACGCGTGTCACTTTATGCCGTACCTGCTTTTTATCAAAAAAACTTCGATGAAAATGAGGTATCCGAGCTATCTATATTCTTATCCATGGATCAAAAGTATCATAAGGTTGGCGAGCGTCCTAGATATGCAAGCTGTCATTCACCTCAAAGTTGAGCGTGTCAATTATTTTTCATGACATTATAGATTTGAATCATCGAAAAATATCCATGTTGCTAACTATGCGCAATATCCGAGTATCTCCTTATCTCGCAAACCCTCCTTGTCACGCGTAATGTGAAGTAGAAGTGTTCTACCCGTGAATAATCTTTTACATAGGGGATATTTTTTCATGGTGAAGCTAACCCTAAAAAAATTAAATGTAATTTTTAGCTTTTCACCTTTTCAAAATTTTCAAAATGGAATATTCGCCATATTACGAATATTCGCCACTAAAATTATCCACAGTACATGCTTTTGATCCCTACAAAAATAGAGGAATTTGAACTAGGATTTTATTGGTGAAGAAAATCAGTGAGTTGATTGTTAATCAAGCTAAAGGGCAACATGCTTGCCAAAAATGACATGATTTCAAGGTTCTAACAACACTTTTGAATATGAAGCTTTGATAAGAATAGGGTATGGGACCTCATTGAGGATTTTGAAAGTGATGGCATCAGTTAAAGGGAAACTCCATCCTTAGGAAAAGAATAGGGTATGGGACCTCAAGGATTTTGAAGCTGATAGGATCCCTAGAAAAAAAAACAAGTTGTAATAGGATTACGAGTTGGAGCAGCCTTTGATGTTGTGGAAAGTATCAAGGAAGATAAAGTCTAGCCAAACATTCATGTGATTGTAAGGCCATCATGGAAGACAATAATGTAAGTTGGCTAGTGTTTTAGAGTGACCAACAAATCATCAATTTCTTGTAAGAAGAAGACGCTGAGTTCTCACCAAAAATTAGGAAAAGTTAGAACAACAAGATGGTGATCAAGTGGTACAGCTAAGAACCAACAAACTACCAAAAATACTCATCACTTTGGAGTCCATCTTTAATCCTAATGATCAATTTAGGAAAGAGAATGCAAACATCCAAGTCAAGGGAGAAGATTTAGTTCCCATCTCAGTGGGAGAAGGAAAATCACTTCAAATTGGTAAAATGGCAACCAAGCAAGAAAGGTATGAATTCATGCAACTTTGCCAAGAGTTCTCGGATAAATTTTTCTTGAGCTATGAAGATTTGAGAGGTTTCAATCCCAAGCTAGCTCAACACACAATTGAATTAGATTCACATGCTAAACCCATCAGGAAAAAACAAAGGCTAGTCAATCCACACATGGAGCCTCTAATGAAGAAGGAATTGAATAAGTTAATTGAGGAAAGTATCATATTTCCTATCAGGCATTCAAGCTAGGTAGAAAACTTGGTTCTAGTTAGAAATAAGAGTGGAGAAATTAGATTGTGTGTAGAATTTAGAGATTTGAATAGAGTATCCCTCAAGCATCATTACCCACTTCCTTCTATGGAAATTTTTTTGCAAGTTGTTGTTTGGCTCGAGAGGTTTTCATTTCTAGATGGTTATTCAGATATAATTAGATCATGGTAAAGGAGGATGATCAGTTCAAAACAACCTTCACCACCAAATGGGGAACCTATGCATATAGGAAAATGCCATTTGAGTTGTCTAATGTTGGAGATACCTTCCAAAGGGAAATGGATATGGTGTTCAAGGGATTGATTAACAAAATAGTGTTGATATACCTAGATGATATTACTATATTTTCTAAAAGTGCAGTAGATCATCTCTTTCATTTGAGACAATTGTTCCAAATATGTAGAAGATTTGGGGTATCCTTGAATCCTAAAAAATGTATTTTTCTAGATGATGAAGGAAAGCTCCTAGGCCACATTGTTTCCAAAAAGGATTAGCAATTGATCTAGAGAGGAATGAAGAAATAAAATCACTACCATTACCAAGTCACAAGAAATCCCTTCAAATTTTATTGGGAAGAATCAATTTTGTTTGAAGGTTTGTTCTAAACTTTGCAGCCCTTGTCAAGCCAATAACTATGATGTTGAAGAAAAGTATGGGTTTCAAATGGATAGTTGAAGGCAAGGCAAGTATTGAGGAAATCAAAGAGGCTATCTCACAAGCTCCAACTCTCATTAAACCATATTTGTATAAGGAATTTATCCTTTATGCATTTGGATCTGATGATAAAATTTGTACAATTTTAGTACAGTAGAACAAAGAAAATGCAGAGCAGCCAATTGCCTTCTTTAGCCATAGCTTGGAGGACTATGAGGTGAGGTATTATTTCATTGAGAAGCATGTTCTTATAGTGATTAGTAGCTTGAAGAAATTTAATCATCTAGTTTCAAACAACAAGGTTCAACCGCTGGTTTCTCATGTGGGAGTTAAGGACTTCCTCCTCAAAAAAAGACCTAAATGAAAAATGTGCAGGGTGGATTACTCATGTCATGGAGTATGACATTGAGATTAAAGTAACCAAGCTGGTCTAGGAAAAGGATTGTGTGAGCATCTAGTCTTGAGAAAATAAATGGAAGCAAGGAATGGGAAGGATGTTGTGTTGGCATTGCAAAGACAACCAAGAAAAAGAGGTGTTCAAGAAGGAAGGGTGGTTTGTTCACTCCTTGCTGGACCCAAGACATAATGCACTTCTTACAAACAAGCCTATGCCCTCCAAAGATGAACAAAACCAAGAGAAGACATTTCAGATTACAGGCTATCCTATATGAACTCATTGATGGTGTCTTGTTCAAAAAGGATATAAATGGAGTGTTGCTGAGATGCATTGGGACAAATCAAATTAATAGATCATAAAGGATAACTATTATTGGCCCAAGGTGTTTAGTGATTGTTATGCATGGATCAAGAGGTGTAAAAGTTGTGCATTCTTTACAGTGCAAGGAAAGACTAGTAGCCCTTCCATTGCACCCAATTTCAGTTGACCAACCATTCATGTAATGGGGTTTGGATTTCATTGGAGTAATTAACCCAAACTCAAGCCAGGGACATAAGTGGATTCTAATAGCAATGACTATTTCACCAAATGGACTAAGGCGGTGTCACTCAAGGAGGCGAATGAATCTAGCATTCTAGACTTCTATGAGGAGATAGTAACTAGATTTGGCATACTTGCCACTATAATATCACATAATGCATTGAATTCATAGGATTAAAGGTAACTCGAATGGGCTGTTAAAAATGGGATTTATCTCGAGCACTTCATCAAATTATTACTCTCAAGGTAATGGCCAAGATAAATCTACCAACAAGAACTTATTAAAGATCATCAAGAGGACTCTTGATGAAAATCAAAGGACTTGGCACACCAAACTGAAATCAACCTTATGGGCTGATAAGATAACTCCCAAGAGATCCACGGGTAACTCTCCATTCAGACTTGTTTATGGAAGAGAGGTAATTTTTCCTATGTCACTTGAGTTACCAATGTTGGAACTCATGAAGCAATTGGAATTGTTGGAGTTTGAACCCATGGAGGTTAGATATGAATAATTGATGGAGCTCTAAGAAATAAGAGAGCATGCAGCCTAAACAATGGAGAAGGACCAAGCCTTGATCAAGAGAATGTTTGATAGGAAGGCTAAGGCTAGAACCTTCCAAGTTTGAGATTTAGTGTTGAAATGGGATGCAGACCAAGCAAAGCTAGAAGGCATTCAAATTTTATAATTTCTTGTCTATTGTTATTGAAGAATGGATGATTTATGAATTGTACAATTGATGATTTTGGAACACAATTAGACACCTTGATTTGAACTATAGTTGCATCATTCCTATGAATCCTTTGAATGTTCTTTTGAAAATAACTTCACTTTATCATTCTTAAGATGGAAACATGTTGGTCCTATCAATTGTGAATGATGATCCTTATTTTATTTTAGATTCCATAATCTTCTTACACATTGATATCTTCTTGTGTTTTGTTTACTTAAACTGATACTTTGTAATGAAAGATCATTTATTTCTATTCCTTCCAACAGTTGTACTATATCAGGTTGATATACATATGAATGTCATATAACAGAAGTTAAGCTCATTGAGATGCCATTTCTAAATCCATATGATTCAAAGTTGATTTGAAATCAAATTTTTGAAATTTGTAAACATGTTTTGTGATCATGATGCAATGTTATGCTTTGATACTTGATACTTGTATCTCTTTGTTTGAATCTACAATCTAAACCTTGAATAAAATCTCCTAACTTATCCATTGTTCTAGAGTATGGATATGATTTTCTTAGTTTGTAGCTTATTGTTGTAATTTTATCGTGATGTTGAAACATATCCTTTCATGCAAGAAATGATTATTGAGATATGAAGGATTGTTTTAGTTTACCATGCTTAACTCTTGAAAACTTTGAATTTTCCAGCATTTAAAAAATGAGATGTTTATTTTTTCCATTGTGAATGTATGAGAAAATCTCTTTTAGCTTTGAGTCTTTACTCTTGATCCCCTGAAGCATATGCCTTGATTATATCTATATTTTGCAAGATAAACTTATGTCTTATCTTGATGATTCTTTATTTCTGGTCTTGATTCATGTTCTGGAAAACCTTATAAATCTTCTTCATTTAATGTTGTAATGAACTCTTTTAATGTTGTAAATATGCTTCATTTAATCTTCATTGATGGTTCATAATCTGGAAGCTACAAGTAGATATCCATTTCATTATCTTGAAATCATTGAGTGCAATCTATACTGGATAGTACATATTTTTTTTAACATGTATTGATCTTTTTTGCTACAACATATACCTACAAACTTAAGAAAATAGTTAGAAAATAATTAGGCATTTTGGACTCTCTTATGTTCCATAGTCTTTTCTTTTCTCTTTCTTGTAATGATTCTGGGAATCATATGTCCACTGTAAAATACAAATTTCTCAATTTTGTATCTTTCTCTAACGTACCTTATGCTTTTGATATAAAAGAAATCCATTCACATGCAGTTTGATAGTACATGAGTACAAATAAAACTGTGAGCTCTTAATTGACGCATTTTCATTCATTTTTCAGGTACGCTATAGGTGTTGGGAGAGTAGGATGAAACATGGAACTAGATACAAGAAGATTTGAAGAAAACCCAAGGAAATGATGGGTTTCTTCTATACTCTTTTACTTTTAACTTTAGGAACATGTACTTCTTTGTTCAATAGTTATGAGTTACATCCCATGGCTTGTGTGGGAAACATTGAATTTCTTCGTGAATAAATAACGTTAATTTATGTAACTGAGTTTGTATACTTCTTTCTGCATTCATCTTTTATGATGGATATTGATTATATAATTAAATAAACAACTCATTCACATAATAAAATGTATTTAAATATGAATAAATAATGAGTTTTGAGGTACTTATATCTTAATAATGAACTATCTTTCCCGTAAACCGAAACTCTATTTGTTGTTCCCGAATTTAACATTTCACCTAAAGTATGAGTCCTGTCTTTCATTAAGGCAATGCATTATTCCTTCGGGTCTTTTTATTTCTTTGTTGATGATGAACATGGATTGGAAGCCTCTGTGAGGTGTTACATTTTGTAACAACACACATAGCTATAGATTAGATGTAGTTAATCAATTGTTACATCTGAAAAACACAATAAAAGTGTAGTGCATTCCCTAGTTAAGTTAACTTCATCAATGCCTTTCATCGTAAATGAAGTTTTGAGTTTCCCATTTTCACACAAGTGCAAAAATTATCAATAAATCCCGTTTGTCATCTTGTTAACCCCATGGTTTTAGAAGGCAATAGTGTGGTGTACATCAGAGAAGAGAGGTTGACAGGTGTGGGCAAGTGAGTCGACGGTGAGGGCAGCGAGGAGCACGCTTAGAGTAGTGAGGATTCATGTGCTATCGAGGATGAGGTTGATTTTTCTTTGGGGTATGAATCAGAGGTACCAATGGCAAAACCCTTTGTGTTATCCCCTTTTGATGGTGCAAATTCTTGAAATGGACTCATTTGAGGTTGCAAAGATGGAAGAACTATGAAGAAAGAAATAGAGACTTACAAAGTAGATTAGCCCGGTTTGTTTCAAAAATCAAAGCCCACCCAAGATGGTGGTGGTTAACCCTTTAGGTAATCTTGAGTTGGTTCTGGAATTTCACAAAGACGATCTTAATATTTCTTCCAGGTTGCCTCAGCTCAAAATCGATCGGGACTCTCTTAAAGTTATTGAGTAATGGGAGGGCGTTAATTACAGACTATCTCAAGGAGACAATTGGGGTTTTAGATAATTTTGATGATGGATGGCACATTGTGCAATCCACAAGAAATAAGTGGTTGTACTAAGTGTGTGCAGACCGTGTTCGCCTGTTGTTATTTGGACTTATTTCCCTAGGTTAAATTGCTTTAATCCTTCTCGTGGTCCTGTTTCTCTTTTTGTTCCTTTTTTAATGTTATCACGATGCATATTTCGTTGTATGCCTTCAGGATCCTCTTTCCCTTTTTTTGCCATATCTAATAAAAATATATATACGATTGTAGACAACTTATTATCATGCAAAATATAATTATCTTAGTTGACAAATTTAAATTCTTTGGAACGATAATATACTCATTGTACTTTGAAGCATTATATACTTGATATATATTTATAATATTGCATCAAGAAATATATATATATATATATATATAAATAGATGTCTATAGTACATGTTTATATATATCTATATGAATGAAATGAATAATAATGAACATATATATATATATATATATATATATATATATATATATATATGTATGTATGTATGTATATATATATATGTATTTTCTAACTTATAATAATTTTCCTTTATTTTATTTTATATATATATATATATATATATATATATATATATAGAGAGGAAAATTATTATAAGTTAGAAATACATTTATAAAAATAAATAATAAAAAGAAGAATATATTTTGGTCTAAAATGGTTGGAGAGGGTGTGCGGACCATGTCCGCCTTGTTGTTATTTGGACGTGTTTCCCTAAGTTAAGTTGCTTTAATCCTTCTCATGGTCCTATTTCTCTTTCTGCTCCTTTAAATGTTATCACGATGCATATTTCATCATGTATGGCTTCGGGAGACTCTTTCCTATTTTTTTCCCTATCTAATAAATATATATATATACGTTTGTAGACAACTTATCATCATGCAAAATATAATTGTTTTAGTTGATGAATTTCAATCATTTGGAATGATAATATACTCATTGTACTTTGAAGCATTATATACTAATATATATTTATTATATTGCATTATATATATATATATATATATAATATAGATATATATATATAGATGTACATACATGTTTATATATATCTATATATACGAAAATGAATAATAATAAACATATATATATATATATATATATATAAAATAAAATAGAGGAAAATTATTATAAGTTAGAAATACATTTATAAAAATAACTAATAAAAAGAAGAATATATTTTTGGTTGATATGGTTAGAGAGGGTTTCACGCGAGGATGAATGAAAGAGAAAATTTTGCAGAGACATAAAGTGGGATAGCAGCAAAAGGGAACTTTCAATGTTTTAATCAATACAACCACCCGAAAAAAAAAAGAGAAATAAAAACATTGTAGGCTATAGTGCTCATAGAAGAATAAAGATCATTACAAATTTGAAATTGTGCTCGAATGGAGTGCCTCCTAATCCTTAATCTTTATCTCCTTTTATTACATACAAAATAAATATAGTTGCAGGTAGTTTTCCCTCTTATAGACATTTGAAACTGCTTGATTTAGATGCACCCGGATCAATCAATTATATTTAGTAAATGAGGATATATTACCGCATAGATTTATCTCTATGTGTGTTGGCTGATTTGATCCAAATGGAACTCTTTTAGGATGGATTTTTACTAGAGCCCAACCTCTACATCCGCTCCAACTATCCATTTAATGCTAAATTTACAATTATTCCCACCTTCATCAAAGCAATGCATTAGTTCTTCAGGGCTTTTTTGTTTCCTCGTTGCAGATGAACATGGAATGGCAGCGTATGTGAGGTGTTAAATTTTGTAACAACACACATAGGTTTAGATTACATCTAGTTAATCAATTTCTACACACGAAAAACATAATAAAACTATAATTCATCCCCCTAGTTAGGTTCACTTCCTCAATGCCTTTCATCGTATTAAACAAAGTTTTGAGTTGACCATTTTTGCACGAGTGCAAAAATTGTCAACAGATCCCTTTTGTCATGTTGTTAACCCAACTGTTTTAGAAGACAATAGTGTGGTGGACAATGACAAAACAAAGTGGATAGTGAGGGTAGTGATGTGGAAAATGAGGGCAGCAGGGAAGACAGTGAGAGCAGTGAGGATTCATGCACTATCGAAGATGAGGTCGATTTTTCTTCGGGGTATGAATCAGAGGTACCAATGAAAAACCCTTTGTGTCTTCCCCTATTCTGGTGGTGTAAATGCTTGAAATGGAGGACTTGTTTGAGGTTGCAAGATGGAAGAACTATGAAGAGAAAAATATAGACTTAAAAAAGTAGAGTAACGCGGTTTGATTCAAAACTCAAAGCACACCCAAGCCGGCTCCAAATTTAACAAAGAGGATCTGAAGCTTTCTTCCAAGACACCTCGGCCCTAAATCAATCCGGACTCTCTCAAAGTTCTTGACTTTTGAGAGGGCGTTAATTACAGAGACTATCTCAAGGAGACATTTGGGGTTTTGGCTAATTTTGATGATGGATGGCACATTGTACAATCCAGAAGAAATAAACGGTGTTACTGATTATGTGTAGACCGTGTCCGCCCTGTTGTTATTTGGACCTATTTCTCTAGGTTAAGTTGCTTTAATCCTTCTCGTGACCTGGTTTCTCTTTCTTTTCCTTACTGAGTATTGTCACGATGCATATTTCATTGTATGGATTCTGGGAGCCTCTTTCCCTGTTTTTTACCCTATCTAACAAAAAATATTTATATAATTGTAGACAACTTATTATCATGAAAAATATAATTCTTTTAGTTGATGGATTTAAATCTTTTGCAATGAAAATATACTCATTGTACTTTGAAGCATTATATACTAATATATATTTATTATATTACATTTAAGTAATATATATAAATAGATGTCTATAGTTCATGTTTATATACATCTATATATATATATATATATATGAAAATGAATAATAATAAAACACACACACACACATATATAATAAAATAAATAAAAATAAAGGAAAATTATTATAAGTTAGAAATACGTTTATAAAAATATATATTAAAAAAAGAATATATTTTTGGCTGATATGGTTAGAGAGGGTTTCACACGATTTTGAATGAAAGAGGCATATATTATAGAGACAAAAGTGTGTGAGGATGAATGAAAGAGGCAAATATTTCGTAGACATAAAGTGGGATAGCAGCAAAAGGGAACTTTTAATGTTTTAATCATATTTTCATGAAACCAAAAAAAATTTACAAAAAGATTGAAAAAAAAAACAGGTCCTATCATAACATGAAAGTGCTCAAAAGAAGAATAAATATCATTATAGTAGAAATCTGTGCATCGAATGGAGCATCCTAATCATCAATCTTGCTCTCATTTTCCTGCATACACAAAAAAAATAGCTATAGGTATATTTATAATAATGATATTTATTCTTCTTTTGAGCATCCATTATAGATTCAATTGTCTCTAATGGAGCACCTCCTAATCATCAATCTTTATCTCATTTTCCTAGGATACAAAAAAATGGCTATAGGTAGTTTTCCGTTTGAACATTCGAATCCATTTTATGTAGACCAAATGTATTTCTCTTTTAGGACACAAATTTAGGATGGATTTTGGCACTCTTTTACGAGCTCAACCTCTATATCCACTTAACTATCCATTCAATGCTAAATTTACAGTCAACTTCAATGGCTTAAAGCGAGTTAACGCCTGGGTTTGAATTAACATGCCTTTATTATCAAGGAGGGATTAAGCCCTAGGCGACACTAGGCAAGCTCTCGCCAACAGCTGGGGGCGCCTAAATTTAAATATTTTCATTATTTTTTTGTTATTATTAGAACTTAACATTACTATTATTTACCTTAATTTTATTGATATTATTATAAAGTAGCAGAAATTTCATGCATACACATAAAAAGGTATTATAATATTTTTGCAAGTAAAAATAAATATGTATATTTTTAAGCTTATACAACTTTTTGGTATTTTTACTCTTTCTCTAATGTAGCTCTAGATAATTCAAGTGTGAATTTTTTCTTAGAAAAGGTTCACGTATTTTTATAATGTCATTGGTGTAGCTAATAGAGGCAAGTATAATTGAAAGAAAGAATGATTTAATTCTTTGTTCTTAATGTTTTGAGGGAAATGTCTATTTTTTATGGAGGAATTTGTAGGCTTGGTCCAAATACCACTCTTCACAAAACCATGGGAGCCTCCTAAGAAGTTTTACTGATTTGAAAATAAATGATGCTTTGTTCAATTTTGAGTCTCATCACCTACTTGACATTGGTAAATAAGATGAGTAATAAGCCTTGTATAAAAATTATATTTGTTGCATTTTGAGCACCTCCTGTGATTAATTCTCTCAAGCTATCGATTATTACTTTTACTTATTTGAAAATTTTATAGAATATATATTTTTTCTTTTGTATACCAATTTCTCTAAATTAGTGATTTATTATTATCCTTATACAACCTTTTAAATAAAATAAGGTACATAGCTTTTATTTATTTATTTGATGAAAAAAATTACCAACTAAAAATGTAAGAAGGCGTCCACTTCAGTTACTGCCTAGGCGCTCCTAACCTTTAATTCGGCCCTATTTATTATCATGCAAGGAAATTGATTGGTCTGAACAATGTATGGTAGGTCGCCTCACGTTTTCCTTGGGTTTGAAGAGCTTTACGATGGTTAGTGGGTTTGATTATTGTGGGTCTATTCACCCTGCTCATCGTTTAGTTTTACATTCAATTCTTGGAGAAGAAAATAGTTGAAATGATACAAAGTCAACAAACCATTTTATTTTGTTTTTATACAAAATATTTTCAATCGTACTCTTATCACTCCAAGGAATATCTATATTAAATGTGAATGTGAAGTTACGGTAGGCATTTTGTTTTAATATTATACAAGCGACTAGGTTAGGAAATTCATAATTTATGATATAATCATATAATGATCAGTTATTATATAGAACATTTTAATATATAATATTCGGATTATAAAGAACTAATTTATCATTGTTTAATGTTATAATAATGGTAATGTTATATTAATATAAAATATTACGGCAATAGTTATAATATGGATTTTAGTTACAATATTATGATTATGAAATAATTTTTACAAAGTTTTAATTATTTTAACCATATAATATTTGTAATAATATATTATTTATATTACTAGTGTCACATTTAATATTAATGTATTGTGTATAAGGTATATTATATATCAATATCACGTTCGGATTAAAAATGATATATTTTATGTACTTTAGTAAGTATTAAACTATATGTTATATACAATAAGATATCCTTAAACATATGGTATGAGTGTTATACGGGTCTTGATGTCTATTATATATAGTGTAAATTTTATATAAATGACAATGTGGGGATTATTACAATAATTTTTGCAGCTATTCATATATTTATATTATAGACATATCAAACATCAATGTTATTGCTATATTCGTTATGAAGTGTTAGTATGAAAATGAAGATGTGATATAGTAATATACGTACTTTTTCATTATACATCTTATAATAATACCAAATTTGTTATGATGCCACCTTGACATAGATTTAGTTAATTTTGCAATGTCTATAAGGGTCACATTTAAACAATTATACATATATATTATAGTCCTACCGTAATATTCAATGTAACCTCATTATGATAAGTATGATATAAATCACATACACCAATAACTATTAAACCCCTAACATATCATATGACCCTACTTTAGACCTGATGAATTGTCGTGATGAGATTATACTCAGTGAGTATTGTTATTATAGTGTAACCATTAATAAGTTATATGATAATGAAACACTATAATGGTCATGTTATAATGTTCTTAACATCATAAATTATATTATATGTACTTTTACTATTATAAGTAATATAATATGGTTACAATAGGTTACAATGCTATAAAAATTATAATGAATGATAAGGTTGTAATGTTCACAAGATAACACTATAGTGTTAGCATGATAATACTTAAAATATCATAACATTATATCAAATACAATTTGATAATAAGTATATGTAATATAATACTATTTTAATGTTTACAATGTATACACTATAATACAATAGCTATAACCTAATGTTAGTCTCTTCGGAGACATATGAGAGTAGTATAATAAACTGATAATGAATTCTCGTTCATGTAAACTGCAACTTTGTTTGTTGTTCCTGAATTTAACATTTCACCTAAACTGTTATTCTCGTCTTCATTAAGGCAATGCATTAGTCCTTTGGGGATTTTTTATTTCCTTGTTAAAGACAAACATGCAATGGAATACTCTGTGAGGTGTTAAATTTTGTAACAAAACACGTAGCTGCAGATTACATGTATTAATCAATTGTTGCAACTGAAAAACATAATAAATTGTAATGCATCCCCCTAGTTAAGTTCACTTCATCAATGCCTTTCATCGTAAACAAATTTTTGAGTTTCCCATTTTTTAACGAGTCCAAAAATTATTAAAATTTATAGTGATCCTATGGAGAAAGCTACTGCTAGCTTGTAGACCGGTGCATATCTCTTGTCCATCAAGCGTGGAGTTAAAGCATATAACCAAAATCTTCCTTTTCGAAAAATAAACTAAAGATGGGAAAGGATCTGGTGAACCAGATCACATGCATGAGTGCACTTTAATGAATTGAAAAACATTGCAATGTGCATGAACTGCACTTATTGAAAGGGAAATCCTACTCTAACCAAACACTGTAGGATTTTCAATAATAATGTTTGAGAAACATACCATTCACATGAATGGGAAATTCATCTCTATTCAGCCTTGAAAGCTGAAATGCATTATGTTATTTGAAAGCTTAAAGCATATAGGGACCACTCCAGATTGTATCAAATTTTGTGTTGTTTCTTGGCTTTGCATGGTCAGCATCCCATTTTAACACAATGTCTCCTTCATTGAAGACTTTGAACTTATCCTTGTTATCAAATGATTTCTTTATCTGCCTATCATTCTTTTCCATATTCAGATGAGCTTGATCTCTTAGCTCTTGCAAATCCATTATTTCTACATAATGAACCTGCAATGGTTCATTCTCGAGTACTTCCATCTGATGTAGTAAATCCAATGTGGGCAACTCAACTGAGATGGGCATTTTTTCCTCTTGTCCATAAACAAGTTTGTATAGTAAATTTCTAACTGATCTTTTAGGAGTCACTTTGTCAGCCCAAAGTGTTGAATTTAACATCAGATGCAAAGCTCTTTGGTTTTCATTTAGTGTTCTTTTAATGATACTTAAAATATTTTTATTATTACTTTCAGCAAACCCATTACCTTTTGGGTAATAACTAAACAAAGTATTTAAATAAATTCCATGTTTGACAACCCAATCAGTTACCTTTGCACCAAGAAATGCTAAGGCATTATTAGTGGAACACCAAATCTACAAACTGTACCTTCATAGAATGATAAGATTGAAGTCTCATTAGATTCTTTCAAAGCTACTGCCTCACTCCAATGTGTAAATTAATCTATAGTAGTCAATATCAACTTATGTCCTTGTGATGAAGGTAGATTTATCATGCCAATGAATTCAAGACCTCGGTGTATGAATGGTTGATCCACCGAAATAGGCGGTAGGGGAAGAAAAGCTAAACATTCTTTTCCAACAAATATAGCACACTTCTTACACTTTCTAATTCAAAGTATTCTTTGAATATGTTGGGCCATTAATAACAAGATTTCATAATCTTTATGGATGTAGTATGTTTTGAAAAGTGACCTCCTATAGGTCCTTCATGAAATTAAATAGTTGCTAAGTTCTATCATAATCAATACATCACAACAAAATTACATTTATATTCATTTTAAACAACACACCATCAATGAAAACATAAGGTACAACTTGTAACTTGAAATATCTTCGTTTGTTCTTGTCCATACCGTCTAGGTAACTATTGTGCTACAAGTAATTAACCAAATTAGTCATCCATATTTATTAATGAACCTCTGGATTGAGTTCTTGTTGCTGATTTTCTCGTTTTATTAAGATTTTCGACTACGGATACGTGATTTCATCGTGATGTTTGAAATTTTCAGATTTTGTAGCATGTTGTTTTTCCATATCAGAAATTAGATGTTCACACAATCCTTTTCCTCGAACTATTTTTACAACATGGATATCAACATCATACTCCATAACCTTTGTAATCCAACCTACTCTCTTCTCATTCAGTTCTTTGTTCAACAAGAACACTTTAACACTAGATGAGAGAGTAAGACATGTATCTTATTATTGGAAAACATGTAGTTTAAGTACTTTAATCCTCTAACTACATAAAGTACTTTCTTTTCAAGAAAATTTTACCTTATCTCATAGTCATGCAAGCTATGTCCAAAGAAAGCAATTGGCTACTCAATATTTTCATCATTAACCTGAGTTAATATGGCTGAAATAGTTTCAGCTCCTACAAGTGCATACATTGTAAAATCCTTATCAAAATTTAGATTTTCCAGAGTAGGAGCTTGTGAAATAGTCATCTTGATGGCTTTGAATCCTTTTCTCCCTTTGCTGGTCCAAGAGAAAGTTTTATATTTCTTTAACATGGCTATTAATGGCTTGACTAATGCTGAAAAATATGGAACAAGAATTCTAACAAAGTTGATTTTTCCAAGAAAATTTTATAGTGTCTTTTTATGATGAGGCAAGGATAGCTGTGAAATTGCTTCAATTGTGAAAGGATCAATAGCTAAAACATTTATGGAAACAATATGTCCTAATAGTTTACCTTGATGGATGTAAAATATACACTTTTTGGGATTTAATGATATTCTAAACTGTCTAAAGCTGAAATTTCTACCTTAAATATATAAGATGATCATTAAAATTATTTGAAAATACAGTAACATCATCTAAGTAAACCAATATAAATTTATTTAATAGGTTGTGAAAGTCCATGTCCATTGCATGTTGAAACATTGTACCGGCATTGGAAAGTCCAAAAGGCATTCTTTTGTAAGCATAAGTACCCCACTTTGTAGTGAAAGATATTTTGTATCTATCTTCTACACGCACATGAATCTGATTGTATCCACTATAACCATCCAAAATAAACATCCTGTCTAAACCTGAAACTATTCTTAAAATTTTATCCATATTGGGCAGCAGATAGTGATCTTTTTATGAAGCTTTATTAAGATCTATAAAATCCATACATAACCGGATTTCTCCATTATTTTTCCGAACAGGAAGAATATTAGCTACCCACCTTGAATGTTTAATTGGAAAGATGATACCTGATTCTATCAACTTGGATAACTCTTTTCTCATTAATGGATCAATCTTTGGATTTATAGGCCTTTGATTCTACCTAACTGGCTTGGAACTTGGTTATAAATCTATAGTATGTTTATCTAAACTAGGATCAAAACCTCTTAGATCTTGGTATTTCTAAGCAAAAACATCTCTGAATTCTTCACATAAGTTAATAAATGATTATTTTTAGCTAAGGAACATACCTTTTGATAAATAATTTATTTTCATCATCCACCAAGATCTCTTTGTAGTTATTTGTGTGAGTTGAAATATTGCCTTTATCCTTTCTTAACTGATAATTAGAACTAAAAATATCTTCTAGTGTGACCAGTCCTTGGGTAAACTTGTTTGTCTTAAATTAAACAATCTGGTCACCATAGAAATGCTGTAGTTTTTCCTTATTTACTACAAAAATTCTTCTTCTTACTATAGAAATGTGAATATTTGTTCATCATATTCAAAAACTTGGCAATTTTATTCATTATCAGGCACTAAAGGTCGAATAATCATCTTTCTATGTGGTTTTACTTTTTTTTTTCGATTTGTTCTAGCACATCAAATCTAGCACCAACTGTTCGTAAGTCTATCTCGCATATTTGTTTTCAACTCTTGGAATAGATTGCATGTTAATAACATCAAAACATTGCATTAAGTCTAAAACTATATGTTTGTAAGCTTTCAAAATGAATTTTTAAACACATTAAAATTTTCACTTGATTAATCACTAACTCTAAATCACCAAAAACCTGCAACGTGTTGATACCTCTTTTTTGGCCCATTGTAAGCCATGAATTAATGTTTCATATTCAGCTACATTACAAGTACATAAAAATTGTAGACTTAGAGCTGAAATTTACCTTTTGTTTGTAGGAAAAGTGAGCATCAAACCTACACCTTTTTCTCTCCTTTTCTTTGTTCCATCGAAATGAATCTTCCATTGCCCTTTTGTTGTTTTCTATTTTGGACAACAAGGGGATTGGTGCATTTTCTTCATGCAAACAATAAATACCAAACAAATCTTCCTCTACTTCTTTGAAAGGATCATAAGAATGTTCTTCTTGAGTTTTTTCATCCATAAATATATTAGAAACACCATCTAATGTAGAAACATGTGTTGTAACGTCAAAATCAGATTGATCTAAAGTTGCATAATTTGTTGCAACATTTGAAGCATGAGGCTCAATATGAAATCTAGCTAGAGGCTCTGAATTTATAGTAACTTTAGTTCCATACCTTGTAGTAAAGAACAAAAATGACCAATCTGAAGAAAGATAACCTCTTATCTTTGTTGTAAAATCTCTTGATAAGCATAAGGAAAAGTAGGGAGGTAAATCTACAATAGTAACATCTTGTAAGATAGTAACATTTGGGCAAGCATGTAAAGTTACCTCCAAATTTTTGATGATGCCAACTATGTTAGTTGTTGTTTTGTCTAGCTACAACACATTGTTTTCTTTAGGTTCATACAAGCAGCCAAATTTTTCTGCAATTGCTTTTGCCATTACTTGTCTTTACTTGCACCACTATCAACCATGTAGTTATAAACTAAATGATCTCCAATAATAAAAATATAAATAAAAGGGTGGTGGTTTCTTGATATCATGAGCATTTAAAAAAATTTGATCCATCCACTTAACCTCTTTCATATGATCTTGCTCCATTATACCAAGAACCATGTCTATATTCTCGCTTCTTTTTCTCGTTGTTGTTTCAAGATATCTGCAACTTAGCAAGCTCATGAGCAAGCAACTCTCGCTTTCTTGGAATACTCATAGCATCCCATAGTTAAATAATATTATTATGATTTTTCATTACCTCAACAATATTAAAAGAATCAACCATCTTTGAAATAAATCCTACATTTTTAGCTTAAGCTTTAGAAAAAACTAACTCTACTTCAACAACTTTTGAAATCTGAGGTATGCATAAACTTTTAGGATTAGGCTACAATGGGGTTTGTTGCTCTTTTTGAGTTTAATTGCTTGCTATTTTTGAAGGAACAACAAATTTGTTTGTTGTTTTTTGACCTATACTTGCTATTTTATCAGTGACTGTAGGAAGAAAAACTCTATTTTGTTGTTTATCTTTATCGAGAGCCTTTTCTTGAGACCTAGTTGTGAGTACAATAAAATATTCCTCTCCAAAGCTGACTAGATTATGTTATGGTGGTTTCTAATTATGAGCATCTTGCTTCCCACCCTCCATTTGAGGCATGAATAATGCTTCAGAATAAGGTTGTGCAACAAGGCTTATATTCAGGAATGCATTTGGACAATTGGTAGTTTAATGAGGTTGATTACAAGGTGGACACCATTCCTCTAAAACCATATTGACTAAAACAAGAGAACTAGATGAACTAAGAGCCTTTGGATAAAATTTTCTTGGCTCATATGGTTGTCTATAGTTTTGATTTTTTTGGTAAGGCTTCCTGTTTTGTTGATTTTGTTGATTTCACTGTAAGAAGCTTGATAAGGATTACTATGCTAAGCTAGTTTGTTCTCAATTGACGTTAACTTATTTCCCATAGTCTAAAGACTTAAATACATCACCTAGTTAATCTAAAACAACAGGCTCTATAATGCTATTAGACTATGGAACATGTGACAAATCTATTATAAGAGGCATTGAAGGCATTGGTTCTAGTTTTCCATCTTGAATAAGGATATTTTCAGCCGTAATGGCAATATCATAGGCTTTTGGGAGAGTTTCATCTCCCATAGACTGAATCATAGTTGAAATATCAATTTTTAAATCTCTAAGATAATATAAAAATGCATGTTGAGCTTGAGGCTTAACACTATCTCGAATTATTTCCCAAGTTCTGGCAAATCTGATGTTAAAACTAGCCATAAATTCATGAGGATATATTTTGATTGTTGACAATTGTTCTATGAGAGATAAATGATCAAAATGGTCTTAAAATTGCTTAAGTAATTTCTCTCCTAACTCATCCCAAGTGCTTATACTCCCTATTTCTAAGGTTATGTACCATTGTAAAGCTTGTCCTTTAAATGATGCAACTAAAAGTATTAATGCTACATCTTCATGAGTAATATTATAGACATCACAAAGGGTTGTAACATCTTTAATGTGCTCTGTAGGGGTAATTTGATTTTCCCCAGTGAATGAAGATAAAATTTTTTGGGCAGAAATAGGTATATCATGGTAAAATTGAATTACTAAAGGGCTTCCATTAGTAAAAGTCATAAAAATTTAGGTGGTTGTATAGCCATTGGAATAACTGGAATTTGAACAACAAGATTAATACATGGTGAAGGAAGATTATGAGGAGGGTTTCCAAAACACCTCCTATTATAAGGTAAGGTATTGCCAACCCTTCTTCTTCTTGTAGAATTCAAAGGTAAAGAAATAAATTCAGCAGGACTTTCTCTTACCGATGATCTTGTAGTCACTTTAGGCATGGAACATGTTGCAAAACTAGTCTTAAATAAGCCTTACGGAGTTGCCAAATAAATATTTTGATCTTTAGCATAAATTGTTCCATTTAGATTCTTGAAAAGTGACCTTCTTTTACTGTAAATCTATTATAAATTATTGTAATATGTTGTAATCCACTGCATATTCGATCCGTAGTCCCACCGGGCATGTCAAAACCTATTATCTCTCGAAAGTGCACCTTGGTTGAGAGATGAAAGCAGGGGTTCTAAGATTTTTTTGATATCTCATTTTCATAGATACAATAGAAACACCTCAGGTATGTGGGTATGCGTATTGTTGAGGTGAGTCTTCAATATCAAGGCCGGTTCCTTATTGATGTATCCTAAACTAATTGTTTGGGGTTTTGAGGGTAAAAGATGACTGTAACTAAAATTTGAAATGGGTGATACACCAAACTTATTGAGGGATTTGACTGAGTATATGCACAATAAAATTGAGAATGAATTTTGTATGCACAAACTAATGGTTTTTAGTATAATATTGAGGCAAAACACTTTATGTATTGAGGGATAAATCACAAAAAATGAAAAGATAAACATGCACACTAAGATTTTGCAGAAAATACCATATTGCAGCAAGGTAAGATTATTAATAAGGGAATTTCCATTCACAAGAATTAATAAAAGAGATACACACCAAAAAAACTATTTGGAATGGCAAAAATCAGTTCTCGTTCAAGACAAAACAGGCATAAAATTTCTTCAGCATTCCTATGTCAAACATTCCTCTCTTTGTGCCTTATAATTGCACACAATATATACCAATATTATTAACCCAAACCTCTCCTAAAAATAGGCTAAAAATTAGTAGTCACCCATGCATGCTAATTTTACCCCTTTATCATGAATAAATAAAGGAATAAAAATAGAGATGTTGATTACAATGAAACATTAATGGCCTTAGTTACAAAAAAAAAAATTCAGTCAAAGTGCAGTTGACTAGTCTATTTTTTGATAGATCAAATATCAATTAAAGAAATATTCAATGTATTTAATGTGTGTGTACAACAAAATAGAAGAGCCATATATAGGCTGCGGTAGAGAGAGAGGAAGAGAGGAACAGTTAAATAACTGTTCACAAACAAATGAAACTAACAATGTATTAAGAACTAAACTAATGCTAACTAATGCTAACACTCCCCCCCTTATTACATTGTTCGTACAAACATACATTTCCTGATACTGGATGTCCCCCCTTTAATGAGAACACTGCAAAGAGGGTCTTCACATGAGCATGTGCCTACATGGTCTTGATTCACATGGTTTTTCTAAGGTTAACCAGAAACCTAGAGGGATAGGAGCACTTTCTACTGTTCACCTCGGTGGTTTTATAGGAGTAACACAAACCAAGAGGATTTTACCTCGGTGGTTTTACAGGTGTACCACGAACCCAAGAGGATGATACCTCGGTGGTTTTACAGGATTACCATGAACCCAACTTCGAGTACCATGCGTTGCTTTTAGTGGTTTTCTACTCCCCATGATGATCTTCAGTTAGGAGGTCCCACATAGGAAATTTTGTATCATCTGTACTTTATTGAACAACCACACAACATAGAAAAACAACAACATGCACTATTGACAAATATTCCACATTCACTTCTAAGAATCATAGCAATCATGTTCTTAGTTGTAGCCACTGATGTCAATTGTCATTTAGCCAATCTTCAACAGCAAAGGAAACAAATCACTACCACTGGATGTTGCCCTTTACTAAGTCATTTTCACCCATAATGTGAAATGTGAATATTGAGAAAGAGACTGCATCAAGAAACATGTTATTTACTGGATCTCGCCACTTAGACCTTATTGCACATGGTTCATGTTGCAAGTGAACGTATTCACAAGTGAACCATCTTCTTTTCAAAGAATGACACTTAGTGGATCAATTAAAAATGAAGAACCATTGGCAAACAACTATGTTCTAGAGTAATCCATTTTCAACATCGATCTTAAAACAACAGAACACGAAACAACACTGAAACTGAAATAAAATCAAACCAAAAATTGAGGAATAGGTCCTCAATGCCTTATTTTCCATAATATCTATCGGTGGCCTCATTGCTCGTGGCTTGCAAAAGGTCATTGGATTTCCTCCAGTCTCTGTTATCCTCTGTCCTCCTTCCCTAAAATGTGAAAATCATTGGCTACGAAAATCCTGGTGGTACAGGTTAAAGAGTGCTGGAAAAGTATTCTTTTTAGCAAGGTCTCCCGATGCTCCAAGAACTACTATGGAAAGGTAGCCACTTTCTGATGTACTTTTAAAGCTTTTGTTTTGAAAACTTGGAGATTCAGACTCTACCACTAGGTCCGCAACACTAGTACCCATTTTTCCTATCTGACGATCTTATAAATATCCGCTTAGCAACAAATTTAGTTTTCCTTGTTTATTTCTTATCCAATCCTAGTCAGAATGGATCTGGAGCAGACTTGATCCGATGACATCCTCAATCCTTGGCGCAGCAAAGGGAGCAACTTTGGCTTGGGTTTCTGCTTCACAATTGTTAGGTAGGTGTTATAATCCACGCCTATCTTTGTTGACTAAACCACCTCCACTGAAATGTCTCTGCTTCTGCCACCGGTTTGACATTGAAGTCTCCTCTAGCGCCAAATACAAATTTATTCCTCGTAAATAGAGGAGGAGAGAACATGTCACTGCCAAATGCCAAAGAAAAAAACTCAATGCAAAAATCAGAAGCATATCTTATACACTTCCACTCCACGTAGGTCTTTCACGCTTCCACTTCGTTGATTGAAGATTCCAAATTTACACACAGGCCAAAGCAGATCTTCACGCAGGTGCTGAGGCTAGAAGACAAGATAGGTCCTCACGATGCTAACATAGTCCTCCACTCATGCCTGCTCTAATACCAATGATAGATCATGGATAAAATAAATAAATATTCGAATGTATTCAATGTGTGTGTACAAAAAATAGAAGATCCATATATAGGATGTGGTAGAGAGAGAGGTAGAGAGGAAAAATTAAATAATTGTTCATAAAAGAATGAAACTAACAATGTATTAAGAACTAAACTAATGCTAACATTTTTAATAAAACTTGGGTGAATACTTTTGCTAAAATTATATATTTACTTGTTGTGCAAATATTCTCTAATGTGCATGCAATCTTTGTCTTCTTCTGCTTGATGTGACACTTGCAACTTGATCCACTTGCAATAATATAATCAGGCATTCTTCAATTCTACCCCCTTGGATGCACATGCAAAAATAATATTTTTGTGTAAGTAAATATAATTCCTTTTTCCTTGAATACTTTAGCAAAATATTCAACCAATGTGTGGGGACCACCTCCCGACATGTGAAGGAAAAATAATACCCTTATTTTGAGAAAAAAGGTGATTAGGACCTCACTTTAGTATTTTAAGACTTTGATGTTAACATTTGTGAAAGAAGGATAACTCATTCATATAATGAAATCTCTATCCCATTGTGATTACATGCATAATATTATTCCTGCAACCAAAATAATGTATTTGTGTTCAACTAAAAATTTGAACTCCTCCAGTTGGGACCACTATGATCATGATGCAAAAGCACCTCCCTTTCATGAATAATTTCCACTTGTCTTTCCTTCTACCATTCGAAGACTTTAAGGTAATTTGGATTGTTTTAAGGAATATTGATTCATTTGACCTATCATAGGTATGTATATTAATTTACCTTTTGGTGCCATCATTTTTTTGAAAAGGTGATCACCTTGATTATTTTTGCTTAGACTATAGTCATGTCACTATAGTCACGGGCCTCATTTGATTTGATCAGCATATTGGACATTGGACCACTTTTGGTAAGATCATTGCATACATATGATTTGGTCACCTTTGAATAATTATCGACATAAGGTAAAGTTTACCCTTTTTTATAATCATTGGTACATATAACTTTTGGGGATCCCTTTTGATCAATCATAACAATGATGTTTTGGTATTTGCTTTTTTGGTATTAAGGTTTAGGACCTTAATCATGTCAATGTAAAATGATCATTTTTATTAGTGGTTTGGCCCCTTCTTATGATGAATCAACCCATCACATGTTCTGTCGGTGATTAGACTTAAGTCCATGGAGTTCTAAACCATGGTTGTGTTAATTACATCCGATGAGGGTCATTGATCTTTTTCCTGATGATCTTCGACCGTCGATCTTTCTCTCCCCTTGGTTAGGGTTTTGGATTTGTAATAAATGTTTTGATGCTTGTTAATCCTTTGATTTGTGACCATCTTGATCTCCGCCATTGATTTTCTGACCAGGGTAAGTGAGGAGCTGATTGTGGTAACTTGATTTTCCATTGAACCTGATGATTGAATCACAGCAATTGATCCCTATACCCTTGTAAATCTGAAATGTTGATCTTCTAATCCATGGTGAGCGAGGTATTTGGTAGTAGTCTGAATGTTGATCATTTTATCTTTGCACAATTTGATCTTGATCATTGAACCATTAACCTAGGTCGAGTTAGGTTTCATGGGGGTTTAGTTTGGATGAGTACAAACAAATCAACATGATCATTCAAGTAATTTTCATTTTCATTTTTTGGTGAAGCCCTAGAAAAACTTTTACTTGCCATCATTGATGCATAATTCTGAGCTCAAAACAATCTTCTCTTGACTATTGAAGCTTTGTATCTGGGAATAATTGCACATTTTAATGATTTTGCTATGTTCTTCAGGCCCTGCGAGTTTTCTGGTTGTGGCTATCAATACAAGCTTGATTTTGATGTTTTAATGATAGCTTTCCTTAAATTTTATATTGTTCTAGCTTGTTGTGGTTCTTTGTATTTGTGGGAACTTTGTTCTTATTGTCATTTATGATCATGTTCAAGCTCTACTAGATAGTGACCTCCATGAGTGGTTAAAGGTGAGCTAGTCTAGTTCTTGCACCCGTATACTTCCATTTTCATTTTTTCTTTTGATCTGATACTGAATCTTTTGAAAATGTGAGAGGGTTTTCTAATCTCTTGCTCTTGATTGACTCCGGAGTTTGAAAATCATTTTGGGAGATCATTTTTTACTCTGGACCTGATCATTTTGATGGTTTTGACAACTTCGAGCTTCCCTGTAAGTCTTTCCCTCCATCTTAACATATTTTTGTATCTTTTGCAAAATATTTTGCTAAAATGGCTTGTCTTGAATAACCCAGATCTAGATTTTGCATGTTGTCATTTTCCATACTCTGAATGTTTGAGTTCATAGAGATGCCATTTCTTATAACTCGGCTCAAACTCTATGTATGTTTATGACTATAATTTCTCTCCTTAAATTGAGAACTCTAGCTTCCGTTATGGGTTATATATCTTGGTGACTTGTTGTGTTTCTTTTCTTTTCATAAAAGCATGCTTGGGTGTTTACTGTTTTGCACAAGTTATTAGAGTTATATCTTAGTTTCATTGTTAAACAACAACACTACACTTGTACTTGATCATCTGAGCTTTTGGTTCTTTACCATGGATCTTGATCTTCTTATAATACTAGACTTAATATATAGCTGAAACATATGAATGAGTTGATCTTTATTTCAATGTATTTATGATGCCTTGTCTATTGTTCTTGAAGAATGCATGATTGATGAATTGTACCATTGATGTTTTGGAACATGATTGGACACCTTGATTTGAGTTGTACTTGCATCATTCCTTTGAATGCTTTGATTGTGCTTTTGAAAATCACTTCACTTTATCATTCTTAACATGGCAACATGTTGGTCCTATCAATTGTGAATGATGATCCTTATTTTCTTTTATATTCCATAATCTTCTTACACATTGATATCTTCTTTTGTTTTGTTTACTTAAACTGATACTTTGTAATGAAATATCATTTATTTCCATTCCTTCCAAAAGTTGTACTATATTAGGTTGATATACATATGAATGTCATATAACAGAAGTTAAGCTCATTGAGATGCCATTTCTAAGTCCATATGCTTCAAAGTTGATTTGAAATCAAATTTTTGAATTGTGTAAACATGTTTTGTGATCATGATGCAATGTTATGCTTTGATATTTGATACTTGTATTTCTTTTTTTGAATCTGCAATCTAAACCTTGAATAAAAGCTCCTCAATTATCCATTGTTCTGGAATATGGATATGATTTTCTTAGTATGTAGCTTATTGCTGCAATTTTATAGTGATATTGAAACATATCCTTTCATGCAAGAAATAATTATTGAGATATGAAGGATTGTTTTAGTTTACCATGCTTAACTCTTGAAAACTTTGAATTTTCCAAATTTAAAAAATGAGATGTTTATTTTTTCCATTGTGAATGTATGAACAAATCTCTTTCAGCCGAGTCTTTACTCTTGATCCACTAAAGCATATGCCTTGATTATATATGTATTTTGGAAGATAAACTTATGTCTTATCTTTACGATTCTTTGTTTCGGTATTGATTCATGTTCTGGAAAAATTTGTAAATCTTCTTCATTTAATGTTGTAAATCTGCTTCATTTAATCTTCATTGATGGTTCATAATCTGAAAGTTACAAGTAGATATCCATTTCATTATCTTGAAATCATTGAGTGCAATCTATACTTGGATAGTACATATTTTTTTAGAACATGTATTGATCTTTTCTACTGCAACATGTACCTACACACTTAAGAAAATAGTTAGAAAATAATTAGGCTTTTTGGCCTCTCTTATGTTCCATAGTCTTTTTATTTTCTCTTTCTTGTAATGATTATGGGAATCATATGTGCTATTGTAGAATATTGCTTTCTCAATTATGTATCTTTCTTTTATGTACCTTATTCTTTTGATATAAAGAAATCCATTTGCATGCAGTTTGACAGTACATGAGTATAGATCGACCGTGAGCTCTTAATTGCTGCATTTTCGTTCATTTTTCAGTTACACTATAGGTGTTGGGAGAGTATGATGAAACATGGAGCTGGAACTAGAGACAAGAATATTTGAAGAAAACCCAAAGCAATGATGGGTTTCTTCTATACTCTTTTACTTTTAACTTTAGGAACATGTAATTCTCTGTTCAGTAGTTATGAGTTACATCCCACAGCTTGTGTGGGAAACATTGAATTTCTTCGTGAATAAATAACATTAATTTTTGTAACTGAGTTGTATACTTCTTTCGCATTCATCTTTTATGATGGATATTTATTATATAATGAAATAAACAACTCATTCACATAATTAAATGTATTTAAATATGCAGAAATAATGAGTTTTGAGGTACTTATAACTTAATAATGAACTCTCTTTCATGTAAATTGCAACTCTATTTGTTGTTCCTGAATTTAAAATTTCACCTAAACTGTGATTCTCGTCTTCATTAAGGCAATGCATTAGTCCTTCAAGTCTTTTTTATTTCCTTGTTGAAGATGAACATTGAATGGAAGCCTCTGCGATGTGTTACATTTTGTAACAACAAACATAGGTGCATATTACATGTAGTTAATCAATTGTTGCATCTAAAAACATAATAAAACTATAATGCATCCCCCTAGTTAAGTTCACTTCATCAATGCCTTTCATCGTAAATGAAGTTTTGAGTTTCCCATTTTTGCACGAGTGCAAAAATTATCAACAAATCCCATTTTTCATGTTGTTAACCCCACGATTTTAGAAGGAAATAGTGTGGTGTACAACGAGGTGGACACTAAGGGCAATGAGTTGATAGTGAGGGAAACGAGGAGGACAAAGAGAGTAGTGAAGATTCATGTGCTATGGAGGATTGTGTTGATTTTTCTTCTGGGTATGAATCAGAGGTACTAATGAGAAAACCCTTTGTGTTATCCCCTGCTATGGTGGTGCAAATGCTTGAAATGGAGGACTCGTTTGAGGTTGCAAGATGGAAGAACTATGAAGAGAAAAATAGAGACTTTAAAAAGTAGAGTAACGTGGTTTGTTTCAAAACTCAAAGCCCACCCAAGGCGGTGGTGGTTAACCCTTCGGGTAATCTTGAGTTGGTTCTAGAGTTTAACAAAGAGGATCTTAATCTTTCTTCTAGGATGCCTCGGCCCCAAATTAATCCGGACTCTCTTATATTTCTTGGCTGTTGGGGGGGCATTAATTACAAAGACTATCTCAAGGAGACATTTGGGGTTTTGGCTAATTTTGATGATGGATGGCACATTGTGCAATCCAGAAGAAATAAGTGGTTGTACTGATTGTGTGCAGACTGTGTCCGCCCTGTTGTTATTTGGACATGTTTCCCTAGGTTAAGTTGCTTTAATCCTTCTTGTGGTCTTGTTTCTCTTTCTATTACTTTCTGAATGTTGTCACGATGCATATTTCATTGTATGGCTTTTGGGAGCCTCTTTACCCATTTTTTGCCTTATTTAATAAAAAAATGTATAGGATTGTAGACAACTTAGTATCATGCAAAATATAATTGTTTTAGTTGATGAATTTAAATCCTTTGCAATGATAATATACTCATTGTACTTTGAAACATTATATACCAATATATATAAATAGATGTCTATAGTACATGTTTATATATATCTATATATATGGAAATTATTATAAGTTAGAAATACATTGATGAAAATAAATACTAAAAAGAAGAATATATTTTGGGCTGAAATGGTTGGAGAGTGTTTCACGCGAGGATGAATGAAAGAGAAAATTTTTGCAGAGACATAAGTGGGATAGCAGCAAAGGGTAACATTCAATGTTTTAATCAATACAACCACCTGAAAAAAAGAGAAATAAAAGAGAAATAAAAATGTTATAGACTATAATGCTCATAGAAGAATAAAAATCATTAAAACTGGAAATTTTACTCGAATGGAGTGCCTCCTAATCCTCAATCTTTATCTCCTTTTCCTGCATACAAAAATAATATAGTTGCAGGTAGTTTTCCCGCTTATAGACATTCGAATCCGCTTAAGATTTAGATGCAGACCCAGATCAATCAATTATATTTCGTAAATGAGGATATATTAGGGCACAAATTTATCTATGCATGGTGGCTGATTTAATCCAAATGCCACTCTTTTAGGATGGACTTTTACCAGAGCTCAACCTCTATATCCGCTACAACTATCCATTCAATGCTAAATTTACAGTCAACTTCAATGGCTTAGCAGAGTTAACGCCTCTGGGTTTGAATTAACATGCCTTTATTATCATGCAAGGAAATTGATTGGTCTGAATGACCGTATTGTAGGTCAACTCGTGTTTTCCTTGGGTTTGAATAGCTTTATGACGGTACATGGATTTGATTATTGTTGATCTATTTACCCTACTCCACATTTATTTCATCATCCAATTCTTGGAGAAGAAAACAACTGAAATGATATCTTTGAAGTCAACACAACATTTTTATTTTTTTATACAATATGAAAATGAAGATATGATATAGTAATATATGTACTTTTTCATTATACATCTTATAATAATACCAAATTTGTTATGATGCCACCTTGACATAGATTTAGTTAATTTTGCAATGTCTATAAGGGTCACATTTAAACAATTATACATATATATTATAGTCCTACTGTAATATTCAATGTAACCTCATTAGGATGAGTATGATATAAATCACATACACCAATAACTATTAAAACCCTAACATATCATATGACCCTACTTTAGACCTGATGAATTGTCATGATGAGATTATACTCAAAGGTGAGTATTGTTATTATAGTATAACCATTAATAAGTTTTATGATAACGAAACACTATAATGGTCATGTTATACTATTCATAACATCATAAATTATATTATATGCACTTTTCCTATTCTAAGTAATATAATATGGTTACAATAGGTTACAATGCTATAATAATTATAATGAATGATAAGGTTGTAATGTTCACAAGATAACTCTATAGTGTTAGCATGATAATACCTAAAATATCATAAGATTATATCATATCCAATTTGATAATAAGTATATGTAATATAATACCATTTTAACGTTTACATCGTATACTCTATAATGCAATAGATATAACCTAATGTTAGTCTCTTCAGAGGCATCTGATAAATTGGAACGATACGAAGAATATTAACATGGATCATGCACAAGGATGAAACGTATGCAATTGAGAAATGATCCGCTCACGCACCCTAATGTCAAAAAAAAAAAATTATATGCTTTTGGGTGTAAATTTTTAGGGCATTACAAAGTCAAAGTTGGAGAAGCTTTCCAACTCTAATAGTGAAATTGTGATGGGAGTAGCTCTACATAAACTGCCATATAAAGCACAGGAGAACCTAGAATTATGTTCTTTCAATCATCCAAAAGAAAGTAAATACATTCAACACACGAGACCTCAAAAAATACATGGTTCTAATGATAATGAGTAGCAAAGATTAGAGCTAATGTCGATTGAGATAGAAGAAACTAATTATTTCAAACAGAGATACATTGTATTTGGATTTGGAAATGACCCATACGAACCAGCTAATCTTCTGCAAGAATATATGAAGGGCCATCAATCGTAGAAACAAAAATTGAGAAATGCATGCAACCAAGTGTCGATAGGAAAGACTAAAAGGAGTCAACCAAAACAAATAAACTGGCAATAAAATATGTTGCTCGCAATGAAGGGAAAAGAAAGGACCAATGAATAGAAAAAGAACTAAAATTTTTTGGCAACAATACTATAGTCTGCGGGAACATGCAATATGATCTTGCTGAAATAATGGCATGCCAATTTAATCCACCAATAATAGTGCACCACCCCACCGCTTTCCAACTAATTAGCCAAAGAAAAAACAATAGTATCCTACCGATGGTAGGTACTAATAAATTTCCTAAAGAATATCCAACCTATTTCAAAACAGGGCAAAAAATGAAAAACTATAATAATTTCTACAGATATATGAATTACCATAGTAGATCTGTTCCCGCTATTCAAACCGACTAGCGAGTGCAATTTAATCTTCAAGTTTAACATCCCTATTTAATTTTACCTTGCTTTTATAAGTTCAAAAATGCAGATCACTCATGCTCCTTTGAAATTGTTTGTCACCAATATACCAAATCTATGTTAAAATAGGAGCTTCAAAATAGGGTCTGGACATCTACTAGAGTATTATGGAGAAAGGGATTTTTTAAGATATTGTAGTGACAAATACCCTGATAGATATATGTATCGAAAATATGGAAGCATGTAGAATACTTGCAAACTCTTTGAAAAAAATTCTTAGAAAGATTCTGAAAGTAATCCTCTATTTAAGATAGACAAGGAGATATAATTAATGGAGTTGTTGACACCTTTGCAATTGCTGTGCATATATGTTTTGAAATTTCAAGTAAATTTACAATTTATATTGGAATGAATAATATTTATAGATAAATCATTTGTTTACTTCAAAAAATTGTGCAAAGTAGTACTTCTAATTGGCTGACCGTAAAGAGCACACACAAACTGACATGGCGTGCGGACCAAACGGAGTGAACAAACTCCCGCTAACCCAATCGTTTAGGTCATCTCTTTGCCCACGTCAGCGTGGGACCCGTAGGGCATCATCACCGCATGTACTAGCATCATGACGAGGTGTGTTGTGTTCTCCAACATGGCACCTAGTGTTCATGTAATAATTTTTAAGAAATTTGCGAAGTATGTGGGAATCAAAACTGTCAACATTTTATCCCCTCCTCTCCCTTCCCCGCATAAAATGGTTTTCCATTGATCTTCTAGCTGTTGAACACGTGTTGGAGCAGAAGATTTTTATTCATGCCTCCCATGCGTGCTACAATAATGATCTGAGAGCCATATGTGAGTATCATTAATGTGCAAGAAACCTTTTTTATTTCTGCGACCATAGGGAGAGTTTATTTTCTGAGAGCCATCTGAGAGTAGTATAATATTTTTTGCGATTTGTATTATCTTCTCCTAATTTCGTGTAGCGCACCTGATAGCACAGGAAATTATCTTCTCCTATTTTCCAGACAGGTGCGCACGAACTTGTCGTGAGCTTTGTGTAGAAGACTAAATCAATGCCTCTTGCAATTAATATTATAATATTTACTTTCAAAGTTTCAAACCATGCATCATCTACTGTATTTGTCAAATTAAATTTCTGTTTTGTATTATTATTATGTGGATTGATCCATCGCATAGGCATCGTTAAAGAGTAAAAAGTGCTAATATTTTATTGGCAGGTCAATTTTTCAAAATTTCAAGAGTTTTTGTTGGTTAGTTTTTTAGAAAATAGAAAATTTCCTTTCCTAAACCCTAGTTGCAGTGCAGGCCTGGAATTTGATGGTCTGTAGACCATTTTTTGGTATTTTAACTGTAAATTACAATTTAATAAAAAACAAACCCCTCAATTTAGCCAGGTAATTTTTAATAAAACTATATTTCAGCAAGTTTATATTATTTAAAAACCGTAAAATTTCATAATAGTCAAATATAATATATAAGGTCTATTACTATATATATATGAAATAGGATTTGATTTTATTCATTTTAAAAATATTCTATAAATCATATTGATAATGATTTTTAATAATTCCCAATTTAAAGTTAGAAGCTAAAATAAGTTTATGTGAATAATGTATTTATTAAACTCGAGTTCACACGTTGTCTTTGTTTTTTCTAAAACATATAAGTTTCTAATTTCAATGATATTGTGACTGTATTTATTTTCATTTTGTCATTACCAATTGCAATCTACAAGTTTCAATTCAAATTTTTATTGCTATAGGAAAATTTAAGGAATCTTGTTACAGACATCCAAGAAGAAGCTTGAGATACAAACATCAATACAGGTACATGATTATTATTTTGAATAACATAGAATTATTACATATTACAATTTCATTTTTCTGGAAGCAAGGACTATAAACTAGAGGAAAAATTGGGCCTTCAATAGAGTAGATAAAGATATTTCAGTTGGGTTTTACAAAATATATAAAGATATTTATGTGACATATTCATCTCATCATCTACTCTTGAAGGCAACTTTTTTATCTCTGAACAAGAACATGAACCAATATTTCTAAATACCTGAGATCTTTTCCAGTATCATTTTTGCCACCACGGCAGAATTGGTTGATCAAGCCTTGCAGACATACATGTTTATCCACAAATCACAGATTTAGATTGCATATGTCCTTTCTTTTCAACACTTTCAAGCTGGACTGAAATCAAGGGTATTTCCTTCGAAACTTGTCATGGTAAAAAATGGCTTGGGTTTTTAGATATATTTTTGAAAAATGCCCTCCTTGAAATCAATATTTTTTGTTATTCAAAAATATAAAATTACAATTCATCAGTTGTTGTTAATGGCAACAATGATAAGAGGTTTATCATTGGCATTGAGTGCTTCATAGTTGGGAATCATGATAGATTATAGGCCTTGCTACCACGATTGTTTCTGCTCTCATAATTTACTATTCTTCTTCTTTACTAGCCTATTGTTACAGGATTATTCATCTAGTCAGAGTCGCCGCTCAATAATAAAATACCGAAAAATTAGAGAAGGAAAATCTTTAAGCTGGTAAACTTCCCTTCTCATTTTAACATCTGTTTTACAATACCCACAAGAAAAATTTGATTTATCATGTCTCATTTAATGAGTTTATAATTTAATTACTAAATTTAATTTATAAATATATTTATCATCCTAAAATTATTTAAAAATGATATATATCAATTAAGATTTTGTGACAATTTAAAATTATACTAAAAAACGTAAAATTTAAAATTTCCTTTCATAAACCCTAGTTGCAGTGTTTGAAGCTCTGAGTGAGCCCTACAGTGGTCAAATGAATACAAAACCTTTTTTACTTACTTTCAAAAATACTATCAACCTTTCATAGGACTGTGTTAACCTACTAAAGATTTACAAATTGACAATAATGTTAAAAATATCCTAATTGACCCATTCAACCAATGAAATAGTGGTTCTTCTCTCAGAAAATAGAGTATGTTTCACCTTTCGGGGGTGTGGAATAGGGGTTGAAGCATGTTTTACTAGTAAAGTGCCAATCTTGAGAACAAACACTAGTCCTCTTACAGAATAATATTAACCTAGAGCCATAACCTTGGGTTGTATCAAAAGCATGAACATTAGCTTGGAAGGTTGTTTGGCTTGTAGCTTAACAACAACAAGTGAATTCTGCCTTTTAAAATGGAAGTGTGAATAAGATCCTAGCTATAACTTGAACCATATACATTACTCTATGGACAAGGACAATGAAATATATAAAGGTTATCTCTGCTGGAATGTGTGACATTACTCAAGAATCAGTTGTTAATCTCTCATTTTTGCTTAACAACTACATCTTGTGGGAGTAATGGTATCCCCATGGCTGAGCTAATCTCTAGTTTCATACCTTGAGACCTACGCTTGAGTAATGACCGAATCTTTTACTAAAGCGTTGAATGAGTATGACCTATAGTAATGAAGCATTTATCCATTGAGGAATATGTTTAACTATAAGTCACTTGGTTTACTATAACTTGGTTATTGATCTTAGACATGAAATTCACTTATGTACTCAACCATATAATTTAATAGATATCATCTAATGAAGAGGAGGCCATAACCTGTACTTTTTCAAATTACTACTAAATGGATTAAATCATTGTGATCTTGAAGTAGGACAAGATAATCATATATTTATTTTTCCAGGATTACAATAAGGATGCCATGATGATCTAAATATTATTAACTCTCTCTTCATCTTGAAACCACATCAAGGGAACTCCCAAACATATTAATGTGTTGAGAAATACCATGATTAACGCTAAAACCTAGATTAATACTTTAAAAATATTCAACCCCATCTTGGATGGTGTACTAGGAAAAGCCTAGTTTGGGTAGACAAAAGTAAGAGCTTATAGAAAATAACTTGACATTCTAAAAAGACTTTAAGTTATAGATACCTTGTCTTGAATTTATAGAGAAGGAAGAAATGAGTCTAACATGAAAATTTAAGCTTTTCAAGACCTCTAAATCATTCCTCCAAGTCTGAATTCACATTATCCATCTTTCTTGTTTAGATTACACCTACCCAAGTGGCTTACAATTTTTTCCACCATGATGTTTATATCTACTTTGACTCAGAATATTGTTATTCTCATCCTTTTCCTATTCAATAAAACCTTAAGAAATTGGGGCAAGATTATAGAGTTTACCTCAGTTTTCTTTTACAATATTCTTCACAAATTTCACCTCGAACATGGTAATCCTTCTAGTTCCTGACATGCAATTGCTAGTGCTCTTGATTCTTACATACACAGTCTCTCTCTTTGTATCAAAACAAAGTCTACAATATATAAGAGAAACATAGGGCTCTGATGCTCTAAATTATTTCCTCTTAGTCATCCTTGTGCTATCCCATATTTCTCAGTAGTGCACAGTGGTAAGATTTAACCATTTTCACCAAAAAGTAGTATTCCATCCTATCTCCTTGTCAGGTAGAGTATGAGACTAATTCCCTATCTTCTTTCTTGCATGAGACTTTCTTCACACCTAATACTATCTCCAGATCCTCAATAAATTACAAGAGCAATAAACTTCAAGGTAGGAGGATGATTATTTTTCTGACAAGGATGAAATGCTTGCAACCCTCAATAGGGTACTATGATAGTAAACACTGAAGTGACTGTATTTAACACTTTAGACATTTTTAATATCCCTTCCAAGAGCCAATATTGAGTAGAAACCATCACTGTACTTCCTTCACACATTTTACACCAATGAAATCAAGTTTCAATGCTTTTAAATGGTCAAAATATCCCTTTTATACTTAGATCAAACCCTAGGTTTGTAGCTTACCTGGGAGCTTCTCATTGATTACTAAATTTAATTTCTTCTTTCTCCAACTCTATCAAGAATCAAAGACATCACCAATACCTTCATTCATGATTATCAACATTATATTTGTTTAATTCATTCTTGAAGATTGGAATCATACCTTTAACCCTACACATTGTTAGATTCTTATCAAACCCTTATGTAAGATGTGTCACTAAGCCAATCCTTTTGCATACTAACTTTGTTACCCTAGAAACACACTAACATATTCAAATTAGCATTTTTTCTCTATAAACCAGTGAGATTAGATGCAATCAACAAAATAATCTTGTTTATCAATCAAAGACAATAAAGAAATATGCACAACATGGAGCATTTCATTTAAGGAAGTCTGATATATCCTTCATACAATCAACTTGCAGACCTCATAAGCCATCTCAAGCTCTTTTCATGTTCACTCCCTCTCTCCAAACCTTCCTCTACATGAATAACTACTTCACAACTCAAATTTCTCTTTTCATATGCTTGACCAAAGGTGGTTTCTCAAGGTTTACCTAACTTACTAAGGTTATGGATGAGTTCGACTCATGGTTTCTTACACAAGAATGCTTCTACCTTCCTCAACTCTCCTAAGGTCTCAAAATGACCTCTTATGACCTTTAATAACATCATTTTTACACATTACAACTTTCAAGAACACCTTTTACATTCAAATTTTAAATTGTCTCTTTTGGAGGGAAACTTGAATTCAAAATGACCATAACCATCCAATTAACAACATATTTGTCTATAATTACTGAATTGTTTTCTCATATAGTTTACAATATATTTGTCTTTAAGTAATGATCCATGTCCTCATCATATTACACTCGGTTTGGGTTGGCATCTAATATATATACATTATTCTATTACATTATTATATTTCATACACCTTATATTCTATGTTACTTGAAGATTATTTTGAATTCAATACCACTTCCTCTGTTAATTCTATGAGTATTTATTTGTCTCCTTAATTACATTTTCTGAAATAATAAGTAACACAAGAGCATATTTGACATATGTAATCTATATAATTCAAGATATCTCAAAGAAATTACAAATTAGGTACACCAAGCCAATTAGAATGTGAAATATGCCTCCTATAATTCTTACACAAAAACAAGAACTTGATGTCTTTCCATTTGCTAAACAAGCTATCCACATAAAAAATGAGGTACTTATAACTCTAGTAGATTCATTTGCATATGCTACACATACAACACTAGTAACATGTTTTTCTTGCTTTCAGTAACATGTTTTTGGCAATAGTAATTTCATAGATTGATGCAATTTATTTTCTACTAATGTTTTTTTTTCAATTCATATAGGAGAAATAAATTGGTATCCAATCATCATTATGTGCTTTCCCTGAGTTTGGATGTGTTCATCAGCGTAACCAAGGTCTTAAGAGGCTATCAGAAGGTGCGTCCACCAATGGGGGTGGGATTCAAATTGGTTATAGATAGTTAATGCTATTTTGGGACTTTGTCAACACTCATTCACTTCCCCATCATTGTATTTACCATTTTCCAAACTTTGGAATTTTTTTCTTCTCACAAGTATCACACCATCTCCAATTGGAACTTGAAATTTTCTTTGACCTTTCTCATGTTTCTCACTCTCATCACACTATAATAATAGTAATTTTTATCCAAATAACTCTCCCAGCTATTTGGATGGATTTTACTCTTCATTCTGATTCTGATGCTTTACATTTTAGGTTGTGTGCATGTAGGCTTTCTCATTTGGCACTTTTCATAGGATGTAGTCCTCCCACACACTCCCCATGCCATGTAATTCTTCCACGCACCCCTCTACAGATGCCTTCCAAATTGGCTAAGTTTCAAGTATTCCTATTTCATGCCCTACTTTCTTTCTACCATCGCACACCCTTCCTCAGTTAGATATTCACACCCTGCTTCCATACTCTTCTTTTGCATTCTTCTCTCCTTCCATTTTCCCCTTTAGTTCTTCCCTCTTATGCACATGCCTCCCATGCCTTCCCCTTGTGCTCTCTTCTCTACGCGTCCTTCTGTAGACATGCCTTAAAATCAGCCATCCCTTTTCTTCCTCTTGCACACCCGGTACATCCTATTGTGCCATGCACCCTCCTTGCATGTGCCTTCCCTCTATTTCCCTTCCGCACCTTGTTCCAGAATCATGAACTTCAAAATTGAGGGTTTAAAATTGATCCCAGAGTGATTCGACTCGAAGCAAAGAAACAGAGCCAGCGGAAGCCTCCACGTGCCTCATCAACGCACCTTCAAAAGGTATGAAAAAAGTGGGGTCCCCAAATGAGCGTTGGCTCTCCATGTGGCTAGAGCCCGAGAAAGGTAGAACTGGCCATTGAAAATTCCAAGCATGGGAAGAGTAAGTGGAAGCCTCCACGTGTCTCATCAGCACACCTTTAAAAGGTACAACAAAATCAAGGTCCCCAAACGAGTAGATGCTCTCCATGTGGTGAGATCCCGAGAAATTCAGAACCGGCCATTGAAGATTCCAAGCATGGGAAGAGTCAGTAGAAGCCTCCAAATGTCCCATCAACATACCTTCAAAAGGTACGACAAAAGCAGGGTCCCCAAACATGTGCAGGCTCTCAATGTGTCTAGGGCCTGAGAAAGTTGCACCGACCATTGAAAAGTATAAGAGATAGTGAAAGCCTTCATGTGCCTCATCGGTGCAAATTCAAAGTTAAAATCCAAAGGTAGGTCCCCAAATGAGAGTAGAATCTCCATGTGTCTAGGGCCTGAGAAAGTTGCACCAGCCGTTGAAAAGTCTAAGATCCAGCGGAAGCCTCCATGTGTCAGCTCAGCATAACTTCAAAGGTAAAACCCAAAGGTAGGTTCCCAAATGTGCATAGGCCCTCCACATGTCTAGGGTCCAACATAGTTGCTCCTAAATAGAAAGGGCTTAGCCAAAACACAAAGAAAATAGAGTAGGCTCATGGATGATGCCAAGTGTCCAACCATCGCAACTTCAAGAGTGAAAGGAAAAGGTCCCACCCAAAAAGGGGTTTTGACATTATATATAGTGGGGCCCTTTACTCACCCAAGGGAATGAAGAAACATGTTCATGGATGGTGCCAAGTGTCGGCACGTTGCATTCCTAGGACCCTAAAAGGCAGAAAAATATTAAAAATGTGTAGGGCTTCCATGTGGATCTTACACGGATAGACTCCAAACCCGAAGTAGTTTGGAGATGATCATAACTTTTGACTGGAAGCTTGGATTTGAGCAAGAGAGGAATTTTTGAAAGCTCTCGATGCCTACTACTCAAGTACAAGTTGTTAGGCTTCTCACCTACCACCATAATTAAGTATGGGCTTTCTCTCTTTCCTAGCAAGGAACAACACATGGAGGCATGGGTTTTTGCAGTGGAACCCATCATGGTTGAGGAGGTGAATTCAATGGTCTTTTGGGTTGGTTGAGGTAGGTGAATTCAATACTCTTTTGGGGTGGTTGAGGTAGGTTTCGATTTATTCTCTCCTTTCCCTCTCATATTCTAGATATATATTATAAGGAGGGGCATTGTTCTAGAGTTGGTCATTCTTTCTCTCCTGCCCCACCTCTCTTTCTTCCCTAGGGTGGAATGTGGAGCTTAAGCCTCCTCTCATTGCTTTGTAATGGAATTTTCTTGTCTCTTGCACACTAATGATGTACTGTGTGAACTTATGGATCAATAAAATCTATTTCATTTTGTCTATACTTTACTTATTTTATTGTCTCTTCTTTCCTCGCAACATTGTAGGGTATAATGTGCATATTTATGATGTCTATTGCAGGTTTTGGGAGTTGTGTTTAATGGGTTGAAGTGGTGTTCTGTGTGAAATTTATCTTTGGTCTTTGATGCATCTTGTCCATACTCTCCATTCCTCACCTCTCTGCATTTCAAGTAGTTGGATTTGTGATCAACAACCCACCTTTTCTAGTGTATCACCACTTTAGTGTAGGCTTTGTTTTCATGAACTCTCTCTCCCTGGTCCCTTGGAAAGTTAGATTAGGATTAGATAGTTTTCCTACATTAGAATAGATTGTGGCAGGTAATTTAGGAGTGGGAACCAACCTTCTTTGGAGGACCATCTCAAGTTCACAAGTCCCACAGCTTGGGAGATGGTCCAATGTTATGCAATCACACTGAGAGTCTCAACCCATCGAGTTGTAGACATTCAGGGGTGTTGTGATTCTGCATCAATAGTAATCAATCCTATGCTTCTTGAGTATTGTTCACTAGCACTAACCAGTCCTATGATAACACTAACACTAATCACCATTCCCTCATTCTACTACACCTCATACCATTGCAAGCCTCTAGTAACATGATTAGACCATAAGATTACTCAAAATAGATCGTTTTAATAAAAAGACAGTCCTTACATAGATTTTAAAAATAGATTCCATTTTTTAGATTTCTAGATTATGTATTACCGTGGTTTAGACCTCTAGAAGGCTAATTAGTGATTACAAACTCACCTTCATGGATTGTAGCAAATGTACCTCTTTTTCTCCTTGATGAAAAAAGTTACAATTCATCTATCCTTGTTTCAAAACAATGTCATATCAAGATCACTATTTCTAGGTGTCTTAATATTTTATCCACATAGGTCTTAATCCTTCACCTTCACACAAGATGAATTTACTTCCAAACTCAATATCTTACAAATATGTTTATATATTGTTTTCAATGTGTAGCTCCAAACCACTTACGCTTTCTTACATTGATTTCTTTAGGATAAACAATGCTCTATTGTTCCACAATTAATTTCTTGACATTCCATAAAGGAATATGGGTGGGCATTTGATTATTTCCCAATAATGGTAACAGGTGAGGGGGAAACATAAGTAAGCTTCAGCAAAACTCTTTATTTGTATTTGTTGTATATTAGTTTTTGGTTTTCATGTATTTGATGACCACTTTGGTAGGATGTGGAAGAGCCAAAAAATGTTGAGGAGGGTGGTAATGTTGGTCAAGATGAGGAAAAGTATGAGGAATATGTTAACAATCTTTCTAACGATGTTGACATTGACATGGATGTTGATTGGCTTCCACATTCCTTACATTCCGATCCTGAGGTGGATGTACTGAAACTTGTAAGAACACTTTGATATTTTCAAGGATGATTGTGTATTTTAGTTGATATGATAACATTTGTAAGGATTTCAATCACGTGATTCCTTATTTTATGATATTTTTTTATGAGTACAAGATTGTCAACATGGGTATTGGTAAACGAGATACCCACAATTATTTGCTTTACCCATGTACCACATTTTTTGATAATGGTATCCATCCATTTGGATCACTAGACAGGCTAAATGCTCACTAGAATAAGATTCATGGTAGACTTCCTATTCCAAGGAGACCTCCACGTTTTCCAGGTAGTGGGAAAAGAAAGCCAAGATGAAGGGCCTACACATTGAAGCAAACACAACAAAGGTCAATACACTGACTTCTAAAAATTAGAGTTTTAGTAAGAGGCATTGGCTATAAGAAGCATGGATGGACAAAGAAAATGTATCAGAAGTTTATAAAATGAGTAAGAAATCCTTAAATGGTATCAATTAGTAGATGTGTGTATATTATTCACCTCAAAATATTGTTCAGAAAAGGGAATTGTAAATAAAGAGGTGAGAATATTGACAGAAAATGGAGGAAGAAAGGAGGAGGGTAGAAGGAGGTGGTATAGGAAACTATGAACATCAGGTGAGACACAAACCGTTGAATTTTTTACATTTCCTTAAATATAAGGTGATTTTTTAATGACTAACTTAATTTTATCTGCAGAAAGCCTCATCGAAACTTATATACCCAATCCAAAAGCACATTGTAGTGATGAAGACAACCTCATATTGAAGGAGTAACTTTCACGGAAAGGGAATAGGGGTTGTCATGGGGAAATAAAAAACAAAAGTGGGGATGAGATGCTTCAGGTAAGCAAGATTAATTAATTTTCCCATGCATATTACTAATTTACTTCTAATTAACACTTACGTGGTTTTAATATTGGTTATCATTCAGGGAATGTTATGCATGAAGCACCATAGCCAGTGGTTGTTGTAGAGTCGACTGATGACAATGGTGATGGAAATGATGGTGATGGAACCAATGTCTAATAAGGATTATTATTCTCAATCCACATAGTACTATGATTTTCATGTGAGTGACAATGTTTGGTTTTACACCAATGGTTATATTGCTTCCAAAAGATGCATTGTCTCTACCGAGTGGGGAGAAAATTTCCAAGGTGAGCCAACCCCAAAGAATTGTTGTGTCGTGAACATTTAGAGGGCTGATTATAAAATTTTTCTAGAGAGGCTTCCCTTTGGCAAGACTAAGAAAGATACATTGCAAAAACTATAAATAAATATACATTCTGGTTCATGGAGTATATGAGCGTAGATTCCTCCACAAAAAATGTACACGACTCAACAAAGGTGTGCTTATCATTTTCAGGTAGCTTCGTATTTCGCAAACACTTGTGTATTTTCATCTAATTATGTTATTTATCTTGTAATTTCCTTTTAGGATTAGGATGACAGGAGGTGACATCGAAATTAGTCTGATCTATTCCTTAGCGGTATGAGGTACTTTGTATGTTGTGAAGTAAAACATACCTTTTTGATGTATGTGTCATAATTTTAACATTTGACCACTTTACTGACATTGAAAATTTTAAAATGCAGATGTCTTCATGGGATATCATGAAATGCCCAGGCTCATTTCTTAGTCAAATTCATGTTTTTCTCCTTCATAAGGATTTTTTTCCATGACTTGAGCATAGATATTACAATATGTAGGACTTTGGGCATTGTATTTTTTATATAAAACAAAACATCACATTTTTTATTATATGTAATGATACAAATTAGTCGCATATGATGGTTTAATATATACTTGTGTAATGATAACTTGTACTTGATGTTTTCATGTATGTGTTTCATTTACATAGTGTATTCCTAAAAATTATTTTATTTATGCACATTATAAGTAATGTTAAGGTGTTCAATCCCTTACAATTAATGAGGTTGCCTTACAATTTTGATTATTACATGATGCATAGATGTTGACATGTATGTATTTTTCATGATGTAATCTATGAGATGTTATGAATCCATGTAATGGTTTCCACATGCAATCACTTATGTTGACATATTTAAGTTTTTATTTGTTGCATATTACAGATTTGCAGTGACCGTGTTCACATGTTGCTTTTTTTGTGATAATATTTTGTGGGAAACGGTTCATCATGTGACTGGTTTTTTTTTCCTCCACTTATCTCACTTTTTTGTCTCTTTGTATTTAGGAAGCTCAATCTTCACTTCAAATAATCAATGATGAATATTTACCATTCATCGATAAAAATTAAGAGGGTGCCCGAGGAGGTTTGTAACAATTCCACAAACCCAATTGAGAATGATGGAGGAAGGAGGTAAGGAGTCATGATTTTGTGTCTTATTCTTCTACATGATGTACATATACTATTATATTTTGAATGCATGGATTATGTAATATTTCATTGTATCTTAATTCACATTCCTTTTATATTTCCGGGGATAGCTTTTGATGTTGATGAGAAGCAAAATGGTGAAAGCATGTGTGAAATGGAAGAGCTTCTTGTGAAGATGATATTTGATCATAATGTGATGCAAGAAAACATCTAGCTTTGAGACTATCATGAGCACATTTACAAATTGCATCATTCACTAGGGAGAAGGATTTTTTATCCAACATTGTTGAAATTAGAAGGAAAACTAGTGATGGATTGGAAACTATCATAGATGAGAAGAACAATGTCTTGTAGATTCTCATTGCGGAGAACATTGAGTTACAAAATAAAATTTGTGCACTTAGGGGTGAGAACTTAGAACTTGAAAATAAGTATGCTACCCTACAAAATTCCAATGCATACAGAAAATCACTCTGTGACTGTAGGGGAGACATAGTGAGGGCCGTAAATGTTAAGTAGAATGGCATGAGTGATGTCTATGAAGAAGAGCTACAACACTGGAAGACAGAGTTTGAGAAGCTGAGTGGGAAAGTCGAAAGTTGACTACAGGTGGATGTGGCATTTTTATAGGACACAACATGTTTATCTGGTTTAAATGAAACCAAAAATGTATATAATAATAATAGGAAACACCATGTTTATACTTGCTGATCATAATAAAGTATATATGATTTAATGAAAGCATGTAATATAAAACGTAACACAATTTTATATACTTCTATGTGTTTTCTTCTATTTTCAATTAAAAAAGTGTGGACTAAATGTTTGTTGTATTTATTTGTGTTTGCTTCTATTTTCTGGTTACTAGCTTTCCTTATTATGGGTTACTTGTTTTCTCCATTTACTTGATTGTTGATTTCTTGCAAGATGAATAAAATATATGTCCTTCATGAATGCTCCTTTACATGCATATAGTTACAGTTACAAAACTAATAAGTTGTTTTTTTTCTTGTGATGGAATAGTTCATAATATCTTATGAATTTTGATACCTGTTCTTGAATTGTATGAAATGTTCCATGTAGTGGATTATGGCATATGTCTCAGATTTTTTTGTATAGATTCACATGAAACGTTAAAATGTTCAATGTAAAACACATTTTTGAAATTGGTAGACAATTTTATTTGAATCATTTTGTTTATTACTAAGTATGATCTCTTTCTTTATTGATAGTATTTTTAATAAGCAATATTGTAATTCTACTCAAATTCTAAGATGGTTCCAATACAATTCTTTGATTGTATAATCTCTGCAATTCATCAAGACTCCTAAGTTTTTTGTTACTTACCTATCAACTTCTCCATGGTATACTAATAATCAAGAAAGGAAATTTTTGGTGAAAATATTTTAAGAATAACAACCTTCTCTCTTTTTTTAGCTCTACCTTTGCCATCCAACATTCCTCTGTTTATATAAATTTGAGTATATCCTTAACATGTAGTATCTATCAATAAAAACTAAAAATTTCAAGCTTCAAATCACTCCTTTAATCCCAAATGAATGATTCCAAACTTCACAATTGGAAATGACTTCATTTAACTGCAATGTCCTTGGTTTTAGTTGACAGTCACAATTTTCTTAAAGAAATGGTAAGAAAATCTTCCTCAAAACTCCATGAATCAATATTTTTTTGCAATCAATGTACGGACCATCTACAAACATTTATTCTAAGTTTTATATTTTTTTATCAGTGCAAGTTCTAAATTTCAAAAATTTCCTGTACAAAACCCTAGTTACAGGTTACTACCAAATATGTCAAACCGGAGGCTTAAAAATGATAGTTACTGACCCGATTTGGGGTCTTTATTGAATCCAAAACATTTGTGAGCGTAACTAGACTATGAATAATCTTTACAAATAATTTATTTCCTATTAACTCTCTCTTCCAAGCTCCCTCCAAGTTTTCTAGAATTGAATAGGTTACAACCAATGCATTTGTGCTTGGTTCACAATTGCACAACAACCTTATAAATGCAAGTAGAAGGTTGGAGGATTTCATTAAAGAATAAATTTTACACATTTAAATTGATATATTTGAGTACATATGAAGGAAGAGGAGAGATATTCAAAAGATATGAAATTGTTTGATATAATGCTCAAATTGGTTGTGTTATGAATATTAAAAATTGTTTTATATTCACATTTAAGTTTGTTGAACAAGAATCAGATAGTTTTAAAAATAAAATACAATTAACACGTGTAAATCCAAGCTTAACAACCTCTGCTAATATCCTCTCAGTGTGAGAAAAAATTGATGTTTGGAACAATATATTGAGATCAAGAAAAATAGGTAAATGTTTTTTCACATGATGTACATGTAATTGCTCTAATGTAAATTTCGAATTGTATGGAAAACATTTGGAAGTGTAAAATGGTGAATTGTCTCAAAAAAAAGTGTTCATCTGCAATCATTGCTGCATATATTCTAATTTGTAACTAATTTGAAGACGACGCATAGATAGTTTGACAAAAAAATGTGGTTTCAATCATTTTTGGATGTGCACAAAATTTTATTATTGATTAAAGTTTGGATATTTTAAGAAATTGCAATTAGCATGTTTGAATCCAGTCTTGTCCACTATGCTTAGGCCAAACTTTAAGTAACGTCCTGAGATAAATCCGAGTGTAGAGGAAATTGTTTAATGGAGAAAATTCAACATTTAAGTATGTTTTCGAACAATATGTCCTCGATTTATCCTTTTCCTATAATTTTGATGATGAGTTTGTATCTGTGCGAAGCACTTCAATTTTATTTTAGTTATTTTCATTCTTTGGGATGGCAATATATCATTGATTGGTTCTTCTCATGATAGGGATTTATTTCTATTTTAATTTTACTAGGTGGAAAGTCCATTATCAGACCCTTAAGGATCTATCAAAACAAAAAAACTACTTTAAATTAAGTACAAAATCAGGAGTGCAATCATTGGTTTAACTCTGAATAATTCAAAATTTAATGTTTAACATTAAAGTAGGTTATATCCCATAACACTTCTTAAACATCATGTTTATAAATTAAATCTAATGTTTGCTCTTGCAAAAATAGAAATAATTTATGTTTCACCTCAAGGGTTGATCACTCTCTTTCCAATATTATGTATTTACTTGCAAAGTGATTATTCTGAGGTCAAGTGCAAAATAATAACAATAAAATTACACTAGAAATTGATTCAATGAAGTGCCCAAAATACTTGTATAAGGTAATTTTCTAAGTTTTGTATCAATTAGAAAAATAAGGCAAGCTTGACCAGAGGATCTCACATCTAACTTCTTTCATATTTTACATGACTAAATGTTGAAAACAATTCATTTACAATAAATTGTGCATATATTGAGATTCCAAGGGTTTACCTTAAGTACTGCAAATCATTCTTTGTTCCTAGAAGTATAGCCACTTTTATGTAGATATGCTCTTGAATTCATTAAATGTGAACTTTTGTATACATACAATTGTCATCATTCAACTTGTTAATATAAAAATTGGGTAACTATTTGTATTTATGAATTCATTACATCAATATAAGTGCATGTATACGAGTGTACATCTTGAATGTTGTCCACCCTGAAACTCTAAAGTAATAACAAAATACAATTTTTTCCAAGAAATTAAAACTGAATATAAAGGTGAACTAGTCATCTCATATATAAATTCCCTCTCTTAAACAAAATAGAATCTTCCATTCCATAATGGAAACAAGTAAACACTACACTTTAATAAAATGTGTGTTAGTTAAAAATTGTCACATTAAGGTGTCTCACACCTTTCAAAATACCTACAAGTTCTTCTCTAGTCAATTGGATAGGTTGCATGGCACTATTATACTATTTTTTTGACTCACTCAAGTTTGGGATCTGAGAGAATTCATGAGAATGACCAATGCATATTAGATCACCACTTCTCACTTCCATAACAAACATAATCCTTACTACCCCATAGACATTCTTGAAGTCATCATAGTGCCTCTCAAACCATACACACATTCACAACTTTATATCAAATCCATTCTCAGTTAGAGCTTAATTGTGTACATACAATTTTCTTCAGAATGACTTCAGTCTGTAGTTTGATCATATTTTATTATATAATGAAAGATGGTGATTAGGCCATGATCAAGGTTAAATTCAAAAACAAATAATGGCATTTGTAAATTTTCAAGCATTAAATTTAAAACTTTGATATATGCTAAACTTCAATTTCAAAAATTATGGCATTTCAAAGAGCATATTCCACCGTGTAAACAAGAAGGTTGGAACTTGTTGCTATGGAATGATTTACAATATCCAACTACTATCTAACCTATAATGACACTCAAATGATTCTTATGAATCATGTTAAACTTCATTATTTATATATCTAACCTAAAATGACATATTTAAGATGCATTATCTCCATTATTTATATCTCTCTCACATTTGGCTTCCCTATTTAGATCCTAATTCCAAATTTTTTGTTTGTGATTCTTAGCGGGGTTTAGAAACAAGGATTTTTATTGTGACATGGTATGTTTTCTTCTTCAATTCATCAATTATATGAAGTCTTTTCTCTATAAATGGTGTTTCTATTGTCATCTTACACTTGTTGGAAAGTTTGAGCCATTGGTTGTTGCAACCCAAGTGTATTTGATAATTCCATATTCTTGACCTTATTGTAAACATCTATCATACACTTATCGAAGAAATATAATGTCCCATTGTTGTTTGCTTCTACGAGGGAATTCTCAAATAATTTATGAGCTATCCTTCTACACGCTACTAGTTCATCCTCTATCCCATCAAACATGATCTATTAATACAATAAAAACATCATGTTACAAATTCTCTCAAAAGTAAAATGGAAAATAATTACAAGTGGCATGATGACTTACATTATCATCTATAGGTACATCCGACGAGTCTCCAATATACATTCGAGATTCACTTTCAATTGAATTTTGTGGTCCATTTTCCATACCTTACGTTATTAAAATAAAGGATGTCATATTATAGCAACAATGATCAAAGTATAAATGAAACTTCTTGTCACAAGAGTTTTTGTTTGCATTATTAGCATCCATCGAGCCTCCACTATCCATACCATCATATGATTCATTTTCAATTGTCTAACCACTATGAAAATCTTTTGTATTGAAAACAAAACAACCATTTGTGATTGGGAATTAAAAAAAACATGAAGAAAATTGAAGAGTGAAAATGTTATACATTCACATCTAAATTGTTGTTATTGATGGAGTAGCTAACATCATCCCTATTTTGTGAATTCCATTGAATCCTTGTCTCTCTCACATCATCCCCACCTTAAATACATGTTTAAATGTGTAGGCTTGGACTAAAAATGGAAAACTATAAATTGACATCAGTGGCGTTGAGATATACACTTGATAATGTAATGTATTATCTTTTTATCTTTGCACCCATGCAATATGACTTCTGTCGTGTGAAAGGTGACATGATACTTTGGAATTTACAAACTTTTAACCAATGATATATTTTAAATTTTTAAAACTTTAAATTTCCTGTATGAACCATTATCTTTGATCATTTGTAACCACCAGTAGTATATGTAAACACTTATGGTTTGTTGGTATATTAACCAATCCACCCTTCGATGTGCATTAGTAAAAATTGAACACAAGAAATAGGTTTTTAGATGTGAATTATAGGATTATAAGGATACATTTGTTTCTTTACAAACATGTTTTAGGGTGTGATAAAACCTCGACCACATTGAAAACCTATGGAGAAAATGCTCCTCCCAATATTAAACAAATTTGGGTTGCGTGCAATGATACTTCTCTATGAACTTTATGGCCTCCTTATTAGCTATCTCTTCATCAATACATCTGTGCATAATGTATCCAAATTCATTGAACATCTCCCACCTCACATCATCTTCTCTTACTTTGGCTATCAAATTCTTCAACCATGCACGCCATACATGCCATCTACATAAGTACACTTCACAAGTCAAATGATTCCCTACATAGGACAATCTAGTAATATTTTGCAATATAATAATTATATTTGTGTTGTGTATATGCAACGTAATCAACACCTACCTTATTGCTTTGATTTCCACACCCGTGTCATCTACCATGAAGGTATTTATTTTCAATTCAATATTTTTCAAGTGTACTCTTTCTTGAAGCATTTACATCCATTGGGTGATGTCACTAGACAAAACCTAGACATAACTATCTATGCCACGAGAAGCCCTTGGTGTTTGGAATCAAACACCAGTAGCGTGTACTATTGCAATTGCATGAAAATATATTAAAAATCCAACTTATAAGTTAAATAAATGAAGCATCAAATAGTAGTATTTCTAGTATTCAAATCATACCCTCATTCCATTCATTCTAAATGTTGAATCCATGGCCACTAAACTATCATTTCTATATCTCAACAACCAATCCAACTAATGTTGGAGTTGGATGCCTAATATGAATGGAATTTTCATATCCTCATCAATACCTTCATTATTATATTCCTGATAGAAAAAAAAATTCTCAAGATTTTCCAGAGTCCACTCCCAAACACTTTCTACATCATTAGGGTTAAACACATATCACAACTCTTTAATTTGGTTCTCTCTATTAAATATGTCATCCCTCCTTAGGAAATTATCTTGTTCTAATTCACCATTCAACAATTTGATCTTCTCATGCACCATCTCATGGTGCTTAAGGTGGATAGCATTGGAATAAATTCCTAACAAAAGAACTTATGAATCCACTCATTAAGCTATGGGATAATAAAAGGGGTGATTTTTTTCCCTTTGAACTATTCATATTCCTATCCATGGAAATGATTTCCTTCACTATCAACATGTTCTACATGATTGAAGGTGAGAAATATTTGATGAGGTCTATTGACCATTATCCGAGTGCTGAAATGACATTGACAACCACATATAATATGATTTTAGCCTTGTCGGCTTCATTTTCCCTTCTTTGAAAATAAGGACTTATCTTGTGGCAAGGAATCAATTTTCTAGTAGTCCTCAGGTTCATAAAAACATGAAATATGAAACTTTTTAGTACATTCACACCAATAAATGAAATAAAAAAGCATCCATGTATAGAATATTTAAAATGAGATCCCACACATCACATATTCCAAATTTCTATTGATTCTTATATTCTTTTTGGGAACAAGTGATGGAAAGTTTTTCCGATAGGAAATAAAAAAAATTGTTGGGTACAACTTTCTATTTGATTCTCCTTTCAAATTCCTCCACTCTATCAATATCAATCCACACAACTCACATAATGTAATTCTCCACAATTTCAATGTTCTAAAACCACATTAAACCTTAAATATACACTTGATGTATTGAGGGAAAATTTCACAATAATACTATTAAGATACACATGCACACTAATATCATGTAGAAATTACTAAATTTGCAATAGGGTAGGATGATTAACTAGGGAATTTGACATTCATAAGGATTAATAATACATACACAAGACTAAAAATTATTGGAAAGGCATAATATAATTCTCATTCAAAGGGAAAACTTCGTAAAAATCTGCTTCAACACTCCTATGTCCAAAAGGCCTCCATTGTGCTTTGCCAAAGCACACAACATATAGCAACAATTAATCCTCCCACCCTTCCTAAAAATAGACTAAAAATTGTACTCACCCATGCATCATATTTTTATCCTTTATCCTGAATAAATAAATGAATAAAAATAAGCATACTAATACAATAAGGCATTAATAGCCTTGTTTACAAAAATACAACTTAGTCAAATTGTAGTTGACTATTCTATTTTTAATAAAGTTGGGTGAATAATTTTGCTAATAATAAACTTTTCTTGATGAGAAAGTCTTTTCCAATACATGCAAACTTTGTCTTTTAGTTGATGATGTGACATCTATAACTTGATCCACTTGCAATTACAAAAATAACATTTTAAACTGCCCCTTGGATGCACATGTAAAAATAATCTCCCTACAAGTAAAAATAAATAGGGTTTGATTTGTGATATTTCATAAGAATATTCCACTTGTTTGATGGGGCCCACCTGCATGAAAATTCTCCTTTCCTTTGCACACTATGTAACCCTTGTAAAAACCACCCTAAGTGGGGACCATTGTTATCATGATGCAAAATCACCTTCCTTGCATGAAAAATTGTAACTTGTGCTTCCTTATGCCATTCGAAGATATTAAAATAATTTGAATTATTTTAAGGGGTGTTGACTCTTGTAACCTGGCATAGGCATGCATATTATTTCACTTTTTGGTGTCATGATGGGTTGAAAAAGGTAATCACTTTGATTAAGTTGATTAGACCATAGTCATGTCACTATAGTCACGAGCCTAATTTGATTTGGTCAGCATATTGGACATTGGACCACTTTTGGCAAGATCATTGCATACATATGATTTGGTCGGCATATTTTGGAATATCCGGTTTTGAATATTTAGACTTTATAAGGTTAATTGCAATGATAAAGTTATAATTAGGTGGGCCCCCTCTCCATGGTGACTTTCCCATCTTTTAATTGTCGGTGGTGTTTTGAACCTAACCTTGGTTAGGGTTTTGTTGGAGGTTGACATGTGTACTACTTTCAAACCATGGTAGAGTTATGTTGACCATCGAGGTTTGCATGGAAATTGGTGGTTCAATTTTGATGATTGATATTTGTACCATGTTAATATGGAGCATTAATCTCGTACTAATGATTGTGGCGAGTTTACTAACCCTAAAGTGAAGTTGGTAGTTTGATTTGATGATCGTAGATCCGTGTTCCTTTTGATCTCGGCCATTGGATTGCTTACCTTATAATGACATGATTGTTGGATGTGATTTTGCTTTTACATCATTGGATCTTGTACTGATTTGATCTTTGTCATCAATTTTTTAAACTCTAATTAGTTGGGTTCCATTTTGGTTAAGTTGGTGAGCTAAAACAACACCAAACCTATTTAATTTTACTTCATATTGATGGAAAAATAATGCAAATCCTAGAAATAATTTGTTGTGTTGCCATTAATGTGATCATTTAAGCTCTGAAACTTTGTAAAAGTAGCTTTTTGAGTTTGATTCTATGCATTTCTCTATCTGTGAGGCTCTGTGACTTTTGAATCTGGTATATTTCCTTTCATTCTATTCTTTCTGAGCTCTTTGTGTAAGATTCTTTAAGGTGGCCACCATTATTCATTCTTTGAGATCTAGAGAACTCTATAAATTTTGCTTTGCGAAGCCCTATCTGTTTATATTGGATTCTTTCTATCATATTTTCTCCATTGGCTTCACCATGGTTACTTGACTCTCATCTCGTTAGTGTCAAGAAGGTGAACTTTTCATTTAATCACTTGTAGATGTTTCATTTCTTTTGATTCTTTGATAGTTCCTTGACTGCGGTTCCATAATGGTTGAAACCCTTATCGTTTCTATTTCAAATGCACTTATATTTTTATTTATGTTGTGCATTTCTATGTGTTGGCAATATTTGTACCACACATTTAGTTATGTACCTTTATCTTTAGTTCACTATTTGGATTGATCCTTTGTAACTTGTAGTTGTATTATGTAGAAGTTATGTAGCACCTTGATTTTTTTTGTACTCCTCATACATATTGTAACAGATCCAAAATTTTATTTATGAACATGAACATGTTACCTTTGAAAACTTTACTCTCGTAAGTTGGTTCAGTGGTGCTACATTAAAAGAATTTTTTTTTTGTTTCTATTCGGTAACTCGTGTTCCTAATCATCTATAGGAAGTGGCCATCTTGATCTAAAACTCTGAATTTGTATTTACCTTGTGATTTATAAATCTCTATCTTTATTTCTTCACTTTTTCTATAACCTTTTCATGACTTTCTAAGTCATTGATGTTTGATGAATTTGTCTAAGTATTGAGCTAGTTAAATTGTGTATTGTATCTCTTCATCATGAATCACCCTCTACATCCTTATTTGTATTGTAACTTAATTTGTTCTTTATCATGAAGTAATGTGTATTTATCTAAATCTGTAGCTTTGAATTTATAATGTATTATCTCCTTTCTTGCATACTATTTGATTAATATAGCTTTCAAGAATGAATTAGTTATGAAATAACATGATGGAAACATGTAAAATTCCATTTTACATGGTGAAGACCTGATCAAAAATTTCTTCGATTCCCTTTTCATTTTGTTTTAATTACAATTTCTCTTATTCCATTTGTTAGAATCTGTAGCACTAAACTTGCATTTCTTTTATGAATTAGTACAAGCACATCTTTGTGTATTTCACCTTTAGTCTAAAGTGGAATAAATTTACTTTTCTGATTCAAGTTACAAAATGTAATACTTCGATTTATAAACACAACAGATTAGTGTTGATTTCATTATTCATACCTGTACCTACACATTTACATAAACTAGTCGAAAAAATTAGGTTTATTGGCCTCTCTTATGTTCCATAGTTTTTATCTTTTCTCTCTGAAATGATTGTGAAAATCATATGTATTGATGTAGAAGATTTCTACTTGTCTACTATGCATTTATCTTTTTTGTAATCCTACCTCCTGATATCAGTAGATTCATTTGCATGAAGATCGATAGTACAAAACATGATTTAATCTTGAGCTCATGACTGACGGTCTCTTTCAGGGACAGTGCAATATTTCATGGAAAGGATGAATATGGAGCAAAATATGGAGTGGAGATAGAGCAACGAGATAAAGGAAATAAGGCAATGATGGATTCCTTCATCTTATTTTTCCTTTCTTTTCATGAACATGCACCTTCTATTTCAATATTTATGATGTTTACTTGAGTTAGATCTCATGACTTGTGTGGGAAAAATTTTGAAATTCCTTATGAATAAACAATTGATTTCCGAAACTGAGTTGTATACTTCCTTCTACATTTCATCTTTGTATATTGATTGTATAATGAATTAAACAACTCAATAACATAATTTAATGTGTTTAATCATAAAGGAAAGAACTTTAAAATACCTATAACCTAAGTAATGAACTTGATACTACTATAATATGTAACTCTGATTCTTGTTCGAAAACTTAACACTTCATCTATTATGTATTTTCAATCTTCATCAAGATTACACATTTGTTCTTGAGCCTTTGTGTTCTTTTGGTGAAGAAAAATAGGAATTTACACTATATGATCTCACACGTTTTTAAGAGCACACATAGCTTTAAATTACATGGAGTCATTAATTAATCTAATCGAAACAAATATTAAATTGAAAGAATCTCCCCTAGCTTATGTTCAATTAACCAATCCCATCCATTGTGACAAAGTTTCAAGTTGTGCATTTTTGCACGAGTGTAAAAATTGTCAACATGATCCTTGGCATTCGAGGCCGAGAGGTTGATCAGGTGTGAATCTAGTGGGATAGGTATTATGATACTACAGCCACATGGGAGGATGCTAATATTTTATAGGCCCAATTTCCACACCTATTTAAGTGATTTCCAAGAGCAAGTCGAGTCTAAGGGGATAGGGATGTAGTGCCCACTCCTTTTCGACACTGTTTCATTATGATGTTATTAGTATTAGATTGATACTTAGACATTTTTATTATTATATCTTGATCAATAGATGATAGACTATGCATATATTTGGATTATTGACATGTTGTGATTTACATTTTGATTATGATGCCCTAGATGAAGATGATGCACAATTATATATGTTGATTGCAGTGTTCTAATTTATTCTAACATGCCATATTTGTATGCATTACCTATCTTGGATTTTTTGAGTATAATTATGATTTTATGGATGTTAAAATTGAATTAATTAATATGATGATGTTAGCGCATTAGTTAAATGATGTTAATACATTTTTAGTCATTTTTTGTAGATAGTTATCTATCTAACTATCTCCTTCTCTCATCTCACAACCTATATATTGGCTTGATCCTTTGTTTGTATATGCACAACATTAAATAAAACATTGATCTTCAGCCATCATTGGTATCAGAGCAGTGTTTTTTTGAAGGAGATTGGAAGCTGCATGGTGGAGGAACGACCTATCCACATTCCAATGACTTGTGCTTGCATGTTGTGTGGAAGTAATGTAAAGAGGCATGCCTACGTGAAGTTGCATGGAGAATCTGTAGGAGGAAGCATTCAGCAATTGCCTGGCAAGTGAGGAATGAGAAAAGGAATGTTTTGAAGCATTTACTGTTTTGGCATTTTTGACCAGCGCTTGGAAGTTGCAACGATAAAAAAAAAGAAACATTGCATTTTTCTTTGTCCCTTGTGACCTATTTTGCCACGTGGAAATCAAATGCTTGTTTTATGATCTTTGATTTGCGTAAAGGAGACAAAAGCGACTGCATTGAAGGGTGACTGAAAAAGTATGAGGATTTCCTATGCATGGAGGATTTCTTTGTTTGTGCTTGTGTTCCTATGCTGGAGGAGGAATACTTGTTCTAATTAGAGTGGTTCTTTAGAGACACTGCATGGAAACAAGCGCTGAAATTGGTGTGCGATCCTAGCGCCAAGGAGAAATTGCTTGGCATGTGGGAAGATTCATGTGTGTGTAACTAAATCCTTCCATTCTTGCATGGGGATTTTTCATGTAAAATTCTACAAAGACTTAAGGAGGTGATTCGTGGAATAAATCTTATAAATTTTAAACCCGTGTGCACGCATGTCACAAATTTCAGATGCATAAAGAACCGTGAGAAATGCACCAAATGTTTGGGCAATGAGTGAAAAGAAGACACCACTATACTTGTTCTTTTCCTTGGTCAAAAACCTCCACAACACTGGGAATATTCTCTTTGATGAGATTGTGCGCCGAGGACTATTGGAGTATTTTTGGTTCGACGTTCGATGTCAAACATGACGGATTCATGCAGAACTTGAATGTGGCTATGATGCAGATGATGAACGCGAAGTAGAACACCCAAAAGAGTGTCCATGTCTCACTGCACGAGCCTATAGAGCACATCTTTAGGATAGATTCCTTCGATGAAGCATTGTAGCCATTTTTGAAAAAATAAATAAATAAAATACAATTTTGAGTTTTTGAAAATGTCTGCAGCTCACATTCTATTGTCGGATGCCCAGTTGCTCAAAGGGCCAAATTTCACCACATGGAAGACCAAGATGTAGATGATTCTTCAGTTTGAAGATCTTTGGGGATTGTTTCTGGAAAAGATGCCCCTCCCACAAATGTTGATCTATTGGCTAAATATGAAAAGGCCGATGCAAAATCACTAATGCTTATCACCCTAAACCTTTCTGATGAGGTTTAACCTTACATTCAGGAAGAAACCACTTCCTCTCATGCATGGACCATGTTGTGTACTATCTATGTAGCCAAGAAGCTGATGACAAAGTTGCATCTTCAGACTAAGCTTCACACGATGAGTATGCATGATGGAAAATTAGTAGAAGCCTTCTTGCGGCGTGTGGCTAAGTTATGTGTAGAACTCTCTACTCTCGGTGAACCAGTGGATGACAAGTTGCTAGTCCCGCTCACCTTGCAAGCTCTTCCTTCCCGATTTTAGACACTAATCACCACGTTGACCATCACTCAATAGGAGGTGAGTTTTTCCACACTGGTGAATTATCTCCAGCAAGAAGAAGCCATCCTTTGAAAGCCTTTAAGACAAGGCTCTCATCATGAGGTAAAAGCATAAGCCTCGAAAGGGTAGTCATCCCCCATAATCGAAAGCAACATCCTCATCAACAAAATTCTCAGGCGGCCACCATAGCGCTACCTTAGAAGTATCAAAAATAACAAGGTGGATTGATGGTGCCACATTTTCTCCACGGATATGCACACGACTACGAACTGTTATTACAATGGTCGCAAGTATGGAAACTCTGTGAAGAGAGCACTTTTGGCCAAGGATATTCCAAGAAATCCTAATGGCATACTCGTAATAAGAGGTAGAAGGGTCACATTGCTACCGAGCAAGATGCCACCTCCAATGAAGAGGTTCAGACACACTCAATCTGACATTGTTCTAGTCTCATGTAGACTTCAAATGCCTTGAAAAATGTTTGGTTGATGATTGATTCAAAGTAAAACAAACACATGATTGGCAATAATAAGTTGTTCCATACACTAAGTGACCACCGCCCATTGGAGATCGGATCACCATCACAAAAATCAAGAGTATATTGCGGCAGGGATTGGTGAGGTCATCACTCCTCTTGGAACACAAAGATGTACACTCAAGAAGGTGCTATATGTTCCAGGTTTGACCTCAAATATCTTGTCTGTGAGTCAACTTCTTAATCATCGAATGCAGGTTGAATTCTTTGTTGAAAAAGGGGTCAAGTCCTACATCATTTCCTAGGGAGACTCAGTAATTGCTCGAGCATTTATGAAGGGCCATCTATTTTCACTTGATGTGGTCACTTCATCTAGCATTGATCTCTCTACTTCATTGGTGGAGTCCACTACACTATGGCACTTTTGATATGGTCATCTTTCTGCTAGGGCTCTGCATCAACTCAGTGCTAAGGAAATGGTAAGAGGGCTTCCTCCACTCTCCCATTCCTTACCTGTTTTCTCGGGATGTCTTGCGGGAAAACAACATAGAGGTCCATTCAAACAGAGCTCTTATCATTCTACGGAGCATCTTCGGTCAGTACATACCGATCTATGTGAACCCCTACTAGCTAGCTTCCAAGGTTTTGAGTACTTCCAGATCATCATTGATGATTACTCACGGAAAATGTGGGTATATTTTCTCTGGAAGAAGAGTGAGGCATTTGCCAATTTCCAAACCTTTTACTAGCAACACCACTAGGCAGTCTAGGAAGCCTCTCCTTCTCCTCCGCTCATATCGAGGGGGAATTTGTATCAAAGAAGTTCTTAGCATACCTGAAGTAGCATGGCATTCAGCAACATCTGACTGCACCCTACACTCCCCAACAAAATGGGATTTCTGAGTGACACAATAGGATTGTCATGGAGATGGCTCATTGTATGCTCTCCACCGCCAAGTTGGAGGATCAGTTTTGGGCAGAAGCAATCCAGACAATAGTGTATCTACTCAACCGGGCACCCATGAAGATCTTGTAGAATAGGACACCGGAAGAGGTATGGACTGGTTGTAAACCTTCTATTCATCATTTGAGAGTTTTTGGTTGTACTACATATATGCATGTTCCAGGATAGAGAAGGAAGAAGATCAATCCAAAGAAACTACCATGTCTTTTTTTGGGGTATAGTACTACCTCAAAGGCATATCATCTCATGGATCCTGAGATGAAGAAGATCTACGAGAGTCGAGATGTGGTGTGTGATGAGTCATCCTTTGACTCCCTACCACACAATGGAGATCTAGTACCGACCTCATCACATAGATTGCTCACACATCCAGATGATGGGCAAGATGATTCTTCTCAGAGAGAAGAAGAGTTGAGTGGAGACTTGTTCATTGATCTAGGCACACTGGAAAACACATCTTCACATCAGCAAGTGAAATACCAACACAACATCCGAAATGGGTCCAGAATACTATTAGGGATGCACACTGAACTCACTTCTAGGTACATCTACGGGAATCAGAACATGAAGTCAAGCCAGACATGAGGTAAATTTTGCACTCATGAGTTCAGTTGTTGATAGCAAACTAAACTTACACAAGCTCGTGAGGCATTAGACCAACCACAGTGGAAACAGGCTATGGATGTTGAATATGATTCCCTAATTTAGAATCAGACGTGGGAACTTGTCGATTTGCCTCTAGGTAAGAAATCCATTGGCTGCAAATGGATTTAAAAAAAAATAAGGCATATGGTTCAATCGACAAACACAAAGCATGACTTGTTGCAAAAGGTTATGCTCAGCAAGAAGGAATTGAATATGACAAGACCTTTGCACCCACTGTGAAGATCAAAACCATTAGAGTTGTCTATGCACTGGTAGCACAAAATGGATGGAAACTTTAGCAAATGGATGTCAAGAGTGCTTTTCTAAATGGTGATCTAAAAGAAGAAGTATACATGGCCCAACCTGAAGGGTTTGTAGATGAGCATCAACCACACAAGGTATGTCATCTGATAAAGTCTCTTTATGGACTCAAACAAGCACCTAGGGCATGGTATATAAAAATTGATGATCACCTATTGCAGCATGGATTCACTCGTAGCCCCTCAGATAAAAATTTGTATATCAAGAAGGTAGGAATAGAGATTGTCATTCTGGTTTTGTACGTAGATGATCTTGTGATCACAGGAAGTTTTGACAATCTTGTGGATGATGTAAAGAATGATCTGAAGAAATCCTTCGACATGACCGATTTGGGGCTACTTCACTACTATCTTGGCTTAGAGATATGGCAGAAGAAGAATCATATCTTCATCTCCCAGATGAAATATGCCAAGACACTCCTGAAAAGTATGGAATGTCAGATTGTAAACCAATGTCCACACCTATGGAAAAAGGTTTGCAATTATCTAGATTCCAGGATTCACCATAGGTAGATGGCACTCACTACAGGTAGCTTGTGGGGAGTCTCATTTACTTGATGTATACCAGACCAGATCTTTGCTTTGCGCAGTGAGAGCTATCTCGCCAGATTTATGTAGGAGCCAAAGAAATGTCATTAGATAGCAGCAAAGCATGTGTTGAGATATGTCTGAGGTACAGTTGACTTTGGTCTAGAATATCAGAAGAACACTCAGTTCTTCTTACTATACAAACTATATGCAGGATCCGTTGATGACATGAAATCCACTTCATGGTATGTTTTTCATCTCGGATCTGGACCTATCTCGTGGATTAGCAAGAAGCAAATTGTTGTTTCTCTCTCATCCACTGAGGCTAAATACCGCACCGCACGAGGAGTTATGTGTGCAAAGTGATTTGGTTATGTCGCATTCTTGCAGATATAGGGATTCTGAAAGAAAACCTCCCATCATTCACTGCAACAATCAAGGTGTGTTGAAGCTTGTGAAGAATCCTATTTTTCATGAACGAACAAAGCATATTGAGGTCGAATGTCACTACATTCGTGAACAAGTCTTGAACCACCAAATTCAGCTCCAGTACTACCCTACTGATTTTTAGGTTGCAGATATTCTCACCAAGCCTCTTGGCAAGGTGAAGTTTGATTTGTTTAGGGGGTGCATTTGTAAGAGCAATGTATTAAGGGGGGAATGTTAGTGCATTAGTTAAATGATGGTAATACATTATTAGTTGTTGTTTGTAGAAGTTATGTATCTAACTGTCTCCTTCTCTCCTCCCGTGGCCTATATATTGGCTTGCTCCTTTTTTATAGATGCACAACATTAAATAAAACATTTATCTTCAGCCATCAGATGATAGGTGATAGAATTGCTAATTTTGGATGATGATTATTGATTTTTATATGTATATTTTTCTTAATGTTGTTGATTCGTCCATACGGTTAGAGAGGTATTTTGATTTTCTTTTAGGGAAATTTTATCACATAAAATGAAAGGGGATAGGGGACCAACAATAGAAGGTTGTCAAATGTTGTGCAACATGGCAAAAAATTGAAAGTGTGTGTATAATGTTATGTTCTGTTGTTTCATGCTTTATTAAGAGGTTCCTATAGGGGTATAACCTCATTTATGTAACCATGGGTGTAATGTGTTTCTTTATTTTAATTTTTATTTGTTTGAATTTTTGTGCATGTGTTTAATTATTTGGGAAATATGTTTACTTTATTAACACTTTCTAATGTATCCTAGTTAGCTAGTCTAGCTTAAATTAAAAGTAAGAGGGAAGATATGACATGTGGGAAATAAATTGGGTAGATGGTCCTTGAAATATTGTTGATGTTAATTATATTTGGTTGGGTTTTGAGTTGTGTACTCTTCCCCAAATTCAAAATTCAGATTTTGACTTGGGAGGCTTTTTTGGAGGCTTGTGGGACAAACTAATATTTTCCCATGCCTCTTAAATTCATCCAACAACGATACCTATGGTATGGGGACTTAATTTAAGGCTTATTTATGTTTTTGTTATAATAAAAAGGGTAAATAATTGCAGTTTTTACTTACCACATTTAATTTTGTCCTTGATAAGCATGGTGTGTAAGTTGGAGTGTCATGTGGGTATGTCATAAGTCTTACATGTGCATTTATTTGCTTTGGGTTTGGTGTTTTACTTGTGTGTTTGAATGGAGGGATGATGAAGTGGCCTCCTACATGGAGCCACCCCATCATCCCCACACCCCTTTCTGATTATTGGATGATTTTGATGGATTTTGGGTTACTTGCCTTATTTTCTTCTCCTGCATTTTTGAAAATTGGTCTTGGTTTTCATACTTGGGAGTTTTTTTTGTTGTTGCATCTTGATTGACCTTGGGTGAAGGATTCAAAATCTTGTTGAGAAAAGGAATTTGAGGCTTGATGGAGAGGTAGGCTCTCCTCTTTTTACATTTTTGTATTAATGTATGTGATGTAGAAATGGTGTTTTTGTATATTCTATGAGTGTTTTGGTTATGTTTTTTTGTAAATTGGTAGTTTTCCTTAAGTTGGGTGTGGGAGATGGATTTACGAGACAATTGTGGAGGGAAAATTGATATGTGAGGCATGAATTTTTGAGGGAATGTAAATAACATCGATATATTTTTCCTATTTGCAAGTGTAGAAATAAGGATTTGATTATGTTTTGAATTGTGCTCATGGAGACTTTTCGGTGGAACTCGTACATTACTTTGGAGAAAAATGAGGTGGTGCCCATATTTCATTGCTCCTTGTTGGTTTGTTGTTTTCAAGCCTTTGTGATTGTTGGGAAAATCATGATATTGTTTGGTTGTATTTTCAAATTTGTTATTTGAATGTGTTATTGTGTGGAATGCTTATTGTGGATGCCTCTTGTAGAAGTTGTAAAATGTCACATAATACCACATATTGATCTTTTTTTTGGCTTGGGAGGCAATAAGGGGATGGATTATCCTCTCATTTAATTATTTGTTGCATGGAAAGCATTGTCTACTACCCTAATTGTTTGTTGTGTTTTGGATTTGGAGAAGATGATGGAGCTCCAGTGAAGATTGGGTCATTGTTGCACTTGAAGAAAATAAATATAGATCCCAATTTGTAAAATAATTTCCATGTCGTCTCCACTTAGGTGGAGGGCTTGTAACTTACATTTTTAAGGTTTTCAACTTCTTGAAAATGTGATATGAAAGATTTATTTATATTAAACATTAAAATGTAAGTATATGTGGAAAGTAAAAAAATAAAAAAATATTGCTACTATGAAATACCTTCAATTTGTATACCTTACCAAGAGTGTATGTAATGAAAAAATTGTATTTTAAATGGGTTGGTTCTTTTTAAAATGAAAGTATCAAGTCTTGTATTATTAGATGGAATAATAACCTTGTAATGATTTTGAAACTGAAACTTAAGCTCTCTCCATATAAGCCCTAATAGTCAACTTAAATTATTGCCTCCAAAGTGAGATTTGTCTCATTTTAAAATATTGATGTTCTTTCTGAAAAGACATTTGTTTGCTTGAAATGGATGTCATTTATTTATTGTGAAAGATTGGAAGTAGTTTCTTGTTACTATTGAAAATGTAGACATATTGAAAGTATTAAAACTATAGTTACATTTCTTGTTATGTTGTAACAAATAAAAGAGTTGTTAGCATTCTTAGAATAAGGAAGAATCTTTTTCTTGCAAAATTATAGAAGGTTGAATAAGAAATTTTACTAGTTTTCTCAATTTTAATCTTATATAAATGGGTAGAAAATTTATAATTACTTTGACTTGTGTGACACTATGCCATACAACTCAATATATATATATATATATAATTGATTTATTCTAATTCAAAAAATTGGCCGCATATATTAAAAAAAACATAGTGAATGATTTACAGCAAGCCGTGGATTTTTTAATAGAAACAGACCGTATTTTAATCGATAGGCCGCATATTTTATGTGGCATGGTTTAAGGTTTAGTGGGGTGGAAGGCCGCCAAACCCACCCCCCATCCCATATTACTATGTGGTGGGGGTGGGGTAGGTGACCTCCTGCCCCCTCCCCAAATAAATAAACAACATACCCAAATCACAGTCCATGCGGGGAAAACAAGCGATACGGCTTAGTAAGTATTTTTTTAATTTAAGTTTTGTTTTAATATTATTACTATTAATTTATATATATATAATAATTATGTGTATATATATTTGTGTGTGTATGTATATGTATATGTGTATGTGTGTGTGTGTATAGTGTGTATATATATACACACACACCACACACACCCTAAATAATGAATGTATATATCAATATTTTAAACTAGATTTTAAAGAAGGCACAAAAATTCCCATACCCAAATAGGGAAAATACAAATTAAGTATATAATAGAAAATAAAAATATAAGAAAACTCTAGAAGAGGGATACAAATAGAACAAGCAATAAAAATGTATATCAATCCTTGAGATTGAGTATATTTCCATGGCTTCCCTTCTTATTCTCCTCCCAAATATGTAAAATGAAAATGAGAAAATAAGGCAAAAGAAAGGAATAAGAGAATTTCATAAGGATGATTAGGGTTAGTTGAATACCTAGATCTAAGGGCTCTAAATGAATCCATGTAATGGTTGTGATGCAACCCTACAAAAATAGGTGAGGATTTTTGTGGGAATGTGTTTTTAAATAAAATATATGTGCCACTTGTGAGTGGGGACACTAAAGGGGTGTTAGGATGTAGGATTAAAATGTGACCTTATTGTTTTATTTTAGTGACTTTTAATAAAGGCCTTGACTTCTGAATTTAATTAAATTAAACTTACACAATGACAACTAGACAATGTTTATAATTAGGATTAAAATATATTTAAACTAAATCATAAAGTTAGGGTAAGTTTGTCCTTAGCCACAAAATATTAAATCAATAAATGAAATAAGAAATATCATACTAAAATAAGTAAATACTTTAATAACGGTATTTTAGCTAATGTCTTGTAAGTGTTAATTAATGAAATCTAATAGGAACCCTAGAAGGGGATTTAAGCCCGAAATATTGAATTAAAAGAATAATAATTAATTGTTAATTAAAACGAAGGAATTATTAACGAGAAATAATTAAATCTAGTTAGAGGTTATCCATAAACTTTTAACCAAAAAAATTTCCATAAATTTTCCTAACTTTAGAGGTTTTGTTTATTCTATAAATTTTGGGTGTTACAGCTTTAGACATTTTCAAGTGTTCCCAGAGATAGGGTTTTACATAAACAAAAGAAATACAAACAAATAATATATTCTTGAGATCCACACACTAGTGTTTTTCATCACAATCCTTCAAGTTATTATTCATATGAAGATATGAACTTATATAGGAAGCAATAATCCTATAATAAACAAGGTTTCCACAACAATAATATTCAATAATGAGCACTTAAAATAACACCCCTTCCCATTAAAGTTTTTAACAATAAATTACAACTTAATTTACCATATATCTAAACTACCCATTATCCCTATGACATTTTTATATCCTTTTAATTTATGTCTCTTCAATTTTTGATTTAATGTTTTATTGTTTGTAAAATCAATTATGCTTCCACTTAAAACCTTGATGTAATTCATATAGAACTTGAAAAACAAACCTTGAGTATGTGTAATTTGTTTTTTCTTTTCCTTTCTTTTCTATCTACATTTTTCACCCTAATTATGCTATGTATAGTAATTTTAAGGGTCCTATGTGGTTGCATTATTATTAGCTAAATTTTAAAAAATATTTATGACATCCACTCTCCTAGAAAATTTAATTAAATGAATAAACAATATACCTTATCTATGATACTTTGAAGGATTTTCTAGTTATTGAGAGTTATGTATTTCCATTACTTTGGTAAAAAATGCCACTTCTTTAAAAATCTTATTGCTGCATTAAAATAACATGATTAAAATGATGTAAATGTAAGGCATGTTCATCTACCCCATGTCTACTCCTCCTCCTTATTGCTCCACATACCCTAACCCTAACATATTTTTAAAAACATCAATACTTTAATCCCCAATAATACCCCTCAATATGTAGCAATATATTGGGTTTGTTTCCCTTAGTATTTAAAACACCAATATGAACTCATGTCACATGTATTTATTTATTTTTTTAATGTCTTATTTGGGACCCTCATCAATCATCACTTGTTTACCATCCTCTCTAACCATACTCTCTTTATCCTATAGATTCATGTGTGCAATGATGCTTATAATAATTCTTATGAGCTCTCTTTCAAACATAGTCTTAGTATTATAACCTTCGCTAGAATTGGGGATTTGCAACCCTAAAATGTCTCTTAACTTTCAGAAGCCATAAATTGTGTGTATGAATTGAAATGAATGTTGTTTTTTGAAATACTATAACATTATGAGAGGAACCCAATTATGTAATCAAAATGTTTTTTTTTATGAATTCCACAACATCTTTAAACCTTTGCATGATAGCCTATTTTTTCAATCGTAATAAATTACAAATGCTTCTTGAACCTCCTAAATAATATCAACTCCCTTGGGTAATTTACTTGTGTTACAAGGTAAATTATGGTTGGTTTTCAAATAAATATTATGTAGAAACATTTTGAGTTTCAATTTAATTATGCCGAAGGCATTCCCCTTATGGGAAAGGGCTTTGGGGAAATTCATGGGAATATGTCAAATGTGAAATTTGTATGGACGTTTTCGCAAGACATTAAATTTGAAGGGCATTTTCACTTTTGTTGTGTACAATGTTTTGAGGATGAATACATGACCGTAGAAAAATTGTGCAAAGTTTCATGTACCTAAGGAAAAACATAAAAAGGAATAAATTTTATTATTGCTGATTGAAAGTGCGGAAAATCCCACTTACTTGAAAGTAAATCATGTGAAGGCCGGGACGATAGAAAAACTAGAGAATGACGAAGAGACTAGGGTATGTATTAGATGATACGTTTTTTATATTTATTTTGGCTATTGTAATTTTAGTCCTACGATGACGTTTCCATCGTATTAGTCAGTCACAGGAACCTTGTCTATTGGAATTTAGTTAAACTAGATACAAACGTATAAATAGTCTTATAAGTACACAGATTAAAGTATTTAGAGATGCAACTAAATTTGACATAAATTGATATGTCATAACCTTGCACCCCTAACAACCCAATTGCATAGCATGGATTCCCTTTTTGGTTAAATGTTTGATTTCAAGGTTTATTTATTCTACTTTGAGTCTCACCTAACATTGCATGGATTCCCTTTGGGTTATATATTATATATTTGATTTGATTTATTCGACCAGAAATTTTGAGGACTCTCACCTAGTTTCATCCCCCACTTTTCCATTTGGAGGAGAGTTTGGATGAAAAAATTATAACGATGAGTTGAAATATTGAAGATAGATTATGATTTTCATTGTATCTTATGATTAGAACTATTATTGTTAAAAAACGTCCGTACAAGATAATAAGCTAGATATGTTGGTGAATTCTACATACCAACCCAGTGTCAATTTTAATTTTTCACTAATAAGATAAAATATGATAAATATCTCATCGCTAAAATATGAAAATGTATCTCATTTGTTGTTAAAATTAAAATTTCAAGATGAGCATCTTGGTTTTGAATTCAAGCTTGTCTCCGGGAATTATTCCATACATAATCTGCAGTACATGTTTGGATATTTGGATTCAGAAGAGGGAAGGGAAGGGAAGGTTAAACAATTAGAGAGATGTAGATTCAAGGAATTTGCAGTAAGAGTATAAATCCCCTTCATTTTTGTGGTGGTACGTATGTGGTGTATCTAGAACTAATGGATCCCATTAACTCATTAATTCTAAACCATGTAGAAATTGTAAGTCTCACTTCACATCTAGCAATAAAAAAATATTGTAATCACTGATCGGCCTTCATATTGCTTGTAGATATTAGAACTATGAATGTAAGATCAGTTTGTAAGGATAGAATACAAAAACATAGAGCCTAGAAGAAGAACCATAACATATATTTTTGAACCTACCAATGTTTCCTTGGGATTTGAAAGGAATATGCTTATTTTTCCCAAATCCCATCCTCATAAACGGATTAATGAGCCTTGGTTTTGGAATTTTAAATTTTTAGGATATTTTGACAAACATTTAGCGTGTTGTGAAACAAAACAAAATCTTGTTGAAAATGCCTTCTAATATGGTAACAATAGAGTCCATGTCTTTGGGTTGGTATTGTAACTTTGCAGCTCAAATGGGTTAATAGTATAAAGGTGTTTCTGATATGTTATGTAGATATGGTTGTATGATATAAAGTGCAGCTATATGACTGAATAATCTGTGGCAGGAAGTTTAATGTGAAAATGTGAACATTTCCAATGATTCTATCATGCTTCTTTGCTAACAATAAAATAGACTGCAAACTAACCATGTCCATTCTGTGTTTTCCTACAAACCTCTATCACCTAAGTCCTCCACACTTACCCTACACAAAAATTGTTGCCACGAATCCTCTTTATCCCAAGGTCTACTTTTCTCAATGGATGAGTTGATTTTCAAGTAAACAATGACCAATTTTTCCTTTAATAGCCAAAAAAATTCAAATTAATTCAATCCACTAGGAACATCAAGGCTTAATGAGAAATTTGATGTATACAATTCTGTCAAGACCAATTTTTCTTTTAACAACCCATATTTTTTCATATTAATTCAGTCCATTGATTGCCATTATTTTGGATTAAGTATAAGCAGATTCCCACAAGTCCTCTCTATCCCAAGGTCTTATTTTCTCGATGGATGAGCCAATTTTCAAGTGAACAATGACCAATTTTTCCTTTAACAACCTATATTTGTTTCATATTAATTCAGTCCACTGGGAACATCAAGGCTTAGTGAGAAATATGATCTAGCATTCACAAAATTGTTCTTCTAAAGTGTATGATGGGAAGGAAGTTGTGGATAGTAACTCAAATTTGTTTCACTTGGTAAGATTTTTTGTTGTTAATTTTAATTCTTGTGAAGTGTATGATAAAATGACTGAGAGAAATGTGATTTCATGGAATGTCATGATTTCGGCTTATGTTAAGTATAAGTAGATTCCCACGATTCCTCTCTATCCGAAAGTTATATTTTCTCAAGAAATGAGTCGATTTTCAAGTAAATAATGACCAATTTTTCCTTTAACATTCATATATTTTTCCAAATTAATTCATTCCACAGGGAACATCAAGGCTTAATGAGAAATTTGATATATACAATTCCATTAAGTAAACAATGACCAATTTTTCCTTTAACATTGCTACTTTTTTCATCTTAATTCAGTCCACTAGGAACATGAAGGATTAATGAGAAATCTGATGTATACAGTTACAAATAATTTCTTTTGGAGTAGATGACGGGAAGGAATTTGTGGACAAAGAACTCAAATTTGCTTCACTTGGTAAGTTTTCTGTTTGTTAATTTTCTTTTGGAGTTTACATTTTAATTCTCACGAAGTGTTTAGCGAAAATGATGGAGTGAAGTGTGATTTCATGGACTACCATGATTTCTATAATGCCCACTTCTCTTCAACACTAAATGAAACATGATCATCTTTTCTGAATTGTTATAATCGTAAACCTTGTTGCCTTATTCCAATTAGCATACTAATAAGTTGTGTAGGGCATCATGAATCCATTGTGTTTTTATTATTATTATTTTAACTATATGTCGTATTGTAGAGCCCGATGGACTTTTAAGGATAAAATAATTAGCTAGAATGTTTGCATTGTCGTAAATTTCTTGTGAAAGCATTACTCTTCAAGATTGTTTTTTTGTATTGGGTTTATCTCTGTGATGGGACACATAGACACTATTTTGCTTTATTACCAACAGATGTTAATAGACAAACGACATCAACACGTTGTGATACGGAATTGAAGGATAGATGTTATTGTAACCAAACTGATTAAATTTTAATAGACATTCAGTATGGAAGAAAATGATGTGTTGTCAAGATAAACATATGTTGATATTTTGAATCATTTTCATATTGGTTTTTATTATGATGTTCAAATTTATTTTTGTGATTTAATTGATATTGGAAATTGGCAAAATTGTGAACGAGTGAAAGTATTGCTTTAATCTGATGATCCAGTTGGCCTTTGATCTTAGTTGTAAATTGATGTATGAGTAGAATCGAAATGTTGAAAATGGGAATAATTGTTAAGTTACTTGGTCTTAGCTATAGTAGTTATGATTTTTTATGTTTGAAATTGATAGTTAGATGTAAGTGTTTTATTATATCGATATCGTTAATATGGCCATGAGGCCATAGGGGTATTGTGTGTTTTGCAGGAAAAGATATCACAACAAACTACGGGGGGATTTGAGACCAACCACATTGTAATTTTAGGTGAATTCAATGAGGGTCACCATGGTAACATCTATTTTTGTGTGTGTTAGAATTATTATTAGGGAAAATTGTTACCAAGGGGTGATGTTTTATATTTTATTTATTTTATTCCTTTAATTGATGTTAGTATGTGATTTTAATGATGTAATTCCTTGTATTATTTATTTGGAATTTGGGGTATGTATTTTACCCTTTATTATTAATGGGTCGTAGTGTCTTAATTAAACCTAAATTAATCTTGTCCTAAACTAAATATAGATGTGACCAAAGGAATTCATTTATTAGGCTAGATTTCTCTTGGATTTTGTGTTGATAGTTGACTACTTGGGCATCTTGAGTGTTGTACACTCTACCCCATCATGGAAATTCGATTTGGCCTTAGAGGCCAATTATGGAAGCTTGTGGGACAATTCAAACTTGTCCCACACCTCTTAAATTGCTATGCCAACCCTACCGATGGGTTGGGGGGTCAAAATTAGACCCCATTAGGTGTTTTGGGAAGACAAAAAGGTAAATTTTGAGTGCACTTTCTTTCATGTAATTAATTTTGTCCTTGGGAGGTTTGGGCTTGGTATGTGTGTGAAAATAATATGTCATTTTTTCACCCACTTATTAATTGTGCTTTGGAGTTTGAAATTTGAATTTTGAGGTGGAGTATAGGATGAGTGATGTGGCATTCCACATGGAGCCACCTCACCATCCTCTCTCCCTTTTCTATTTAATCAAGTTCATTTGCTTGATTGGGGGTTACTTCATTATTATGTGCTCTTTCATTTTGGAGTGAGAGGATTTTTGGAAGTGTTTGTGGATTTTTGGATCTTCTTCGCATTTTTTTGGGCTTGAAGAATCTTGGTGTATGGCTCTTTCATCAAGCTCTACCATGGAAAGGTAGGAGCTAAACTCTTGTTAAAATATTTCTTTTATTTTGTATGCATATGTGTTTGTTTTGAGTGTTTTTCTATGCTTGTTGGGTGCTTGGGTAGATTGCCTAAGTGTGGTGTAGGAGGGGACTATGGGGAGATTTCATGTGGGAGGCATAAGAGTTTATATTTCTTGTGGGAGGCATAAGAGTTTATTTTCTTGTTTGGAGGGAGTTTGGGTTGGGTGCCGCACCTTAGATAAGGAATGCTTGCATTTATTACTTGTTTCTTTTATGAGGGAGGCATAAGAGTATGTAGGGGATTTGAGATATGCATCATGGGCTTTAAGGTGGGCACACATTCCCATTGGGAGGCATAAGTGGCCTCCCCATAGGTCTTACTTCTTTGGCTTCCATTTTTAAGTCTTCTTTACTTGTTATTTAGTTGTTTTTCAATCTTGTGTTGTTGATGATTAAAATGTGGTTGGAATGGTTTTGAAACAAAAAAATGTGTTGTGGAAGCTTGTTTGTTTCCATGGTTGAATCCAACTTTCATTGTAATGTGGTTGGGGCTTGGGGGCCAATGAGGAGGATGAATTCATTCTCCTCATTGGAATTCTTGGTTGGGTGGAAAGTGTTGCCTCTCCCCCTTTTTGTTGTGATCAAATGAAGGTTCATGGAGGTTTTTTGGTGATGTGAAAGTTGGAGCTTTGATGGTGTCTAAAAGAAATCCTTCCTTGTAATTAAGCCTCCTCTTATTAATCCCACTCATGGTGGAAGTTGTAATATTGTATTTTTTTATAGGAAATGTAGTTTTGTAAGTTTTAATATCATTTGAAGAAGTTCTTTGAAGAGTTGTATAATTTACCTTCTCTTTCTATCATAGCATGGAAATAAAAGATTCAAAATGGAAAGCTAGAGTAAAAGTTTAGTGGAAAATTGTTTTTGTGAAAAGAGGTTCTTTGTTGTAAAAAAAAATGAGACATGCTCAATGGAAAATGGAAATTTTACTTGTATTGTGAAATTGTATCCTTGTAAATAAGAAAGGAGAAATATAGAAGTTGTAATATGTAAAAACATGCATGCTTAGTAAACTTGAATGTAGAGTTAAGTTGTTAGTAGTTGTTTGAGCTAAGAAGTTGTAATGAAAATGGAAAAGAACTACAAATTTGAAGTATGTTGTTATAATTGAAATGTTGCATTTTTGTGGTAAGGAAAAATAACAATACTAGAAGTATTTTAGACCTTTTTAATCTAGGAATTGAAAGAAAATTAGTTGAACAAAATGATTCTTGTTTTTGCTACTATTAAACAAGAAATGCTTTAAAAATAAGCAATTTTAACTAAGAAATGAAAAAATGGAATGAAATCCCAAAAATGGAAACTTTAGGTGCATAAAATCAAGTTCAGAATGTATTTTTAAATTTTTTAGAAAATTTTGTTTTTGGAAAATCCTCAAATTAAAGGTTCTATTTTTCAAAAATAGGACTACCACCCTATGCAGAGTGGTGGTCCTGCAACCACCACTCAGGCTAATATGGTGGTCTTAAAACCACCTCTTAGTAGGGAAGTATTCCATGGTTTGTCACTCAGGTAGGGCGGCAGTCCCAGGACCACTAGTTTGCTCTAGGAAGTGGTTCTGCTACTTACTGACAGAACTCCTCGGATCCGTACTTGTGAAAAATTTTAACTAGTTTATACAAAATTTTAAGTTGTAAAATTTAACTAATAATCACCAGCAAGAAAACAATGAGTAAATACATTGGATTGGGCAATAAAAACCTCCAAGTGGTGGATTAAAAACATTCTTTTCATTTATAACAATGGAGGAAGGGTTTTCCCCAAATGGAGAACCCCAAATACAAATGGCTTGAAATAAAAATAGTTTGAAAAGGAAAACCTCCTTCTATTCTTGAATGAAATAAATTACAACAATAAAACTACAATCTAAACAAATCTAAACTTGATCTTGAAGAAAATCCTCCATAGTTCTTCCTCTCTTGCTCCCATGGCTTCCTTCTCTCTCCAACCTACAATTTTAACAAAAGAAAATAGACCAAATGAGGATTTTAGAATAAAGGAAAGGTTTTAATAAGAATTCATAAGGATTTTTAGGGTTAGTTGGAACCCTAGTATCTAATGGCCAAGATTGGTTTGATCTAAGGGTTGAGGATCAACCCTACCTTGTTGGTGGGAATATATTTTTATAAATGTTTTTATTTAAAATTTAAGGGTATGTGTAAATGAATGAATGGGGCCATTTAATTACCTTAGTGTGCAAGTCTATTTCCTAGCTCCTAGTATGTTTTAGTAAATTAATGAAATATGGGGTATTAAAGCTAATGGGATAATGAAACAAAATGACTAAGTATAAGATTGACCATGTTGGGATTAATCATTGATTAAAGAGAAGAAATAATTTAACCAAGAAAAGTAAATTATGGTACCTTCCTAGATGAATGTTAATTAATTGAATTTAGGCATAAAATTAAAAATATTTAATATTTGAACTAGACCTGGTTCCCCAATCATAAGGTTTAGAACATTGGTGTAGGTGAATTTAATGTACCAAGGGGTTTTCATCCTCATAACTTTTTTACTTTAAAAAAAAAAATCACAACTTTCGGGATAAGTGTATAAGGTTTCAGCGTGTTCATAGAAGTGGTTTTTGTAGGCGTTATAATTTCGACTTATGTTAAGTATAAGTGGATTCCCACGAACAACCTAGATTTTTTATATTAATTTAGTCCATTGGGAAACATCAAGGCTTAATGATAAATGTGATCTATATAGTTACAAAATTATTCTTATCAAGTAGCTGACTGGAAGGAAGTTGTGGATAGTAACTCAAATTTTCTTTACTTGGTAAGAATTATGTATGTTAATTTTTTTCGAGATGAACTCATTTTCAAGTAAATAATGACCAATTTTTCCTTTAATATCCCCATTTTTTTCATATTAATTCAGTCCATTGGGAACATAAAGGCTTAATAAGAAATCTAATGTATACAGTTATAAAATTGTTCTTTCGAGTAGATGATGGGAAGGAAGTTGTGGAAAATTACTCAATTTTTCTTTAGTTGCTAATATTTTTGTTTATTAATTTTAATGCTCACAAATGTTTGACAAAATGACTTAGGGAAATCTGATTTGATGGACTACCATGATTTCAAAATCCCCTCTTTAGTATATGTTTTCCTATGCTGATGTGGGTGGGTTTATTTATCTTGACACAAATCTTGAAGACAACACTAATTTTGGAAACTTTTCTGCTATTTTAATAATAGTTGTTATGAAGTGCAAATAATTTTGGGGTTTAGGTTCCATAACTAAAAATTAATATTTGTCATTAGATCTATTTTTATTTATCATTAGTATTTTGGGGTTTTACTCTTTTCTCACTTATACTTGTTATAGACAATTGTATGGATGATTGTTCATGCTTCCAGTGGCTTAGTTTTGTTAATTTTCTCAATGCTTCGGATTATGAGGTTTGAGATTTACAGAGTTTGCAATGATGGAACTTGCTTTGGTGTCATGCCACTAAATAAAAGATTCTAGATTTTACAATGCATAATTGGTTGTATAAGTCATCATTATAGAACCCAAGGCTTTGATTTGTTGTATTGTTACAAAAAATTTGAAAGGCCAGGGTGGGTTTTGTTAGGACAACTTTACAGATGATTACTATTCTAGGTTTTTGTGGTATAGATTAGGTCTAGATGATAAAATTAATACGTGTTTAGTAATGTTTAGCATGTGTATAAATTTTTTTTGCTTGTATGCATGTAATCATGTAACTTGATGTGTTAGTCAACGAGGACATGACCCATAGATTTGGATGAATGCTAATTTGTGCCATTGTAGGAAATTTGAATCCTCTGTGTAAAGGTTATCTCTAGCTTTTTTTTAAAAAAAATTATGTGATATTATATAATTTATGGGAGCCCCAGTGAACACTTATGCCGTAGCTAGTTGGGACTCGAACTGCTTCGTACAAATGTAACTTACACCAAAACATCGAGGAAGTGAAATCCACACATGAGGATCATAACAATGGGTGTTAAATATATATTATTTTGGTTCATTCCTCTTCCCAGAAAAATTCTCTATATAATACGAATATTAACTAACTAAAATAAATATTTTTTTATATCAACTGTGATCTTCTTACTATCTATTTCCTTTTTATTTAAAAATATTCTTCTCCAATTTTTTTGAAGAATCTCAATCATGATATTATTTTATAAAATGTACATCAAGCCAACTATATAGACCAGACCTATATGACAAACAATCATCATGGAAATATGTCCCAATATGGTTACATGTTGTTTACAAAAAGTTGGACTGACATTTATGCACTATCCAAAGGAGACATGGCAATAATTGTCAAGGGGTGCATATCATCAATTTTAAATTTTTACCATTTTCCTTACAATTGTTAAAATGTTTTCATAAATAATAGAACTCTAAAGATGCATTTTATAAACTATAGAGACTTATTTTTCATAGGAATTGGTTGGTTAATAAAAGAGTATGTGAAAATTACAAACACTTAATTTCTCTTTTATTGTTCATCTTTGTACCCAAAATTAATTTCCTTCAAACGCCAAGAAACATTATGGATTTAACAGGACACTTAGAGCCGCGATATAGATGATTATGCATGTCATTTTTTAGCAAGGGAAAGCAATTTATCTGAAACTTTTTAGGACTCGGGCTTTGAAAGGAGTGGGTAGCACCATAAAAAGATGTGATCACATCCTAACTATTTCAGGTTGTGCCTTTCAACCAAGGTAAGAGAACCTATTTTGTAACCTCTATTATTGAAGAATGTTGGTAAATCCTTCTTTTGCACAAATTTTAAAGAGAAGACCTTGGGAAAATATGATCAACACACCAAATCTGACTCTCATAAGTTGTCACTTCCAAATTATGGAGATATTTTCAAAACAAGGCAAAAATTTACTAAAGACATTTGGAAACCTGATTGTTTCTTATGCTTTAGTGATAGAGACTATGCATTTTTATGCACACAAGACAAACATAGATAGTAAGAGTAAGATTGGATGTTTTTAAATAGATTTTGGTGGGAGGTGAGGCAAGATGAACTTGATTCACCAGATCCTTGAGAGATTTTACAAAATGGAAAACTAAACCAACAAAATGCCACAGAGCAACTAAAATGTTTCTTTAACTAGAATATGTGCTTCAATGGAGGCCCAGATTAGCACTTTTTCATATAATCTATGAGATTCTAACACGAAGGCTCGAGTTGGAAAACCCAAAAAGCATCAAGATATGAGCCCAATCACACCTGAGGTACACCTAGAGGCTTACAGACAATCTCTATCAATAGATGAGAGAAAAGTGATTTTAAATCATTTATTTCACTCCCAGATGAAAGCTCTTCAGAAATGAAATTACAGATGCCACTAAACTGTCATAAGGATTGGAACTTTTGTCCTTGAGACAAATTTCTATACAATATTGTAATAGAAACAAGAAAAAATATTTGTGGACATTAAGAAATAAAACAAACACATTTTGCATAAGATCAACATAGAATAACTCGAGTTTGATTAAATTTATCAGCAGGGGAAAGTTTCTAGAACAATCTCAGAGCTTGTCAATGGTTGTACACTCACAACCACCTTGACATGATCAAATTAATACAAAGGAGATATACAGCTTCTCTCAAAAAGATGGCCTCTATCAAGCCTTTTCGATTAGAAAAATCAGTCCCGACACCTCACACTCCAACCTCTTTCATGGAAAAAATCATGTCATTTATAACATTTTACAACATATTTTTCCCCCCAAAAAACCCAAACATTGAGTGCACCAGTGCTTTCCATGATTATGATCATGATTCCTAGAATCAGATCTGTAAAAGGTCACTAGGTGCTCAGGGGGCATATCTCTTCGAATATCTCCCGCATTAAACTCCTTCCTCTAGAAAATCACTCTTCCCTCTATTTTCCAACCACTTCTGCCCCTAATCTATCAAATCTAGTTCCTTGTTCTCGGGAGAATAAAATGGAAAATCAGATCGATCCCAATAGTCAGACCATTTTAATGGCAAAGATGTCTCCAGATCTCCCCACCAAACTTAGATATAAAAATTGACTCTCTTTTTTGTTTTTGGCATGTAGGAAATACCAAGAAATCATGAAGACCCATACACTTCCAGGAGTTTTCAGTAAAAATGGGGGAAAATCAGATTTAGACACACAGTTGTCATTGATCTTTACTTTGAATTTGGGTCATCCACGTGGAAGATTTAATTTAAAATGGGCATCGGGGTTTCCTTTTGACTTTTTACAACTTTTGGAAAAATGTAAAATTTTCACATTTTCCTCCATGCCTCCACCCTTGAGAAATGAGCGTGACATGTCTTTAAGGTCCCCCAAAGGAACCATGGAAAAATTTTTTCCATTTCACCTCTTTTCTGAAAAGGGAAAATTTTCCAAGTTTTCCCCGCAGCTCCACCCTTGAAAAATGGGCTTGACACGTGTCCCAATGTGGGTCCCATCGAACCGCGCTTCCTTTTTCACTTTTAACTCTTTTCTCCTAAAAGGAAAATTTTCCAAATTTCCCCTGAGGGTCCGCACCTCCGCCATTGACTTTGAAACAAACCTTGACTAATCCTTTGTCGGGCTGTGGACCATTTTTGATATTTTAACCCTTTTGAGAATAAGAGGCAAAAATTCTAAGTTTCCCCGATGGTCTACTTCCCGCCCCTTTTGACTTTTCAAACTGCCACGTGTCACAATGGCACACCTTGAGATGGTCCCCAAAATTTGAGACCCTGAAAGAGCATGGGCTCACCACATGTCCATGCCTAAAAATTTCTTTGAAGGCTTGAAGCTCATGTGAAGGTGCCATGTGTCAGAGTCTGAGGCAATCTCCTTTGGTCATTGAAAATTCCAAGCAAAATGCAAAGTGAGCGGAGGCCTCCAAGTGTCCTCTTGGTGCTTCTTTAAAATGAAACTCAAGGGCCGGTCCTCAAACATGTGTGGTTTCTCCATGTGTCCTAGGCCCCTTAAAACTTTTTTTTAAAAAAAGACTAAGTATGGGAAGACCCGATGCGAAGCCTCCACATGTCTTCATGGCACAATTTCAAAATGGTGCCCAAAGTGGAGACCCTGAATGAGCATGGGCTCGCCACGTGTCTCTTGTTCCACCAAACTATACCAGCTTGCATAAAAATTTGTCTAAGTTCGGGCATAGCAATGAAAACCTCCACGTGTCCTCCCAATGCAACTTCAAGGCCAAACCAAAAGTGAACTTTCAAATGAGCGTCGTTCCTCCACGTAGACCGAGTTTTCAAGTTGAGGTGATTTATAAAATTATGAAGTACCCCATGAGCCGTGTCCAACTAGAAGAGGCCACGTTCATTGATGCAAATTTGACTAGGAGAAATGTCTGATCAAACCATAAAATGTAGAAAAATGACCATTTGATCCCGGAGATGAATTTTTTCCAAGGACCAGAGGATTTATAAATGTTACAAGGATCAAATACATTCCTTAGAGCTACATCCATTCATTTTTCTTTAGGTATCTAGGATGAAAACAATAGGGACAACAATTACCGATTGTGGAAAATGGAAAGAACGGGATAGCCCAAGTTTCACACCCAAATTGCATACTCTTTTGGATGAACAGAGTAACGAGGAAAAAACTATGGATCCATAAGTGATTCTCGGCCCAGAAAGGATTGATTACAGAAACAAAATGGAAGACAACAACATTACAAGCACAACACATGGAGATAAAATGTGATAGAGGCCACAATTGAAATATTTTCAATGGAAAATGGGTGAGACAAATCTAAGCACCAATATTAGATCCGGCTTAGGGATGGGCACATTTGTGAGTGCCACAAGAAAAGGTAGAAAAAGTGCCAAAATATCCATTGGCGAAAGGATTCAGCTTGTAGAGAAAAGAAATAGAGCCATCTCCCAAAAGTTAAATAGAGAAACCAACAAAAATAGGTCACTAAGGACCAGAACGAGCAAAAAATACAAAAAACAAGAAACAAACAACCAACTATACATTGTACAAAAGTTTTTACCTTGATTATGGGAATCAATCAAGAAATGCTTCAAGTGCTTGCCATTAATAGGTAGCTCGAGAAATTCACCATCTAAGTCCTTTAAGAAGAAGGTATGTTCACCAATTCTAATATCAATGGAGTAAGGGCCCATCCATAATGAATCAAACTTTCCATGCTTTCCCTTATCTTCATGCATGTTATCCCATAGTAGCACAAGATCTCCAAAATTGAAAGCTCTGGGAGTGACCTTCTTGTAAAATAACTTCTTCATCTTTTCTCTAAACTTTACATGCCTCTTGTGGGATGCCCTCCTTTCTTCATCAAGTTCAACAATCTAGTTAATGCGAGCATCATAAGGACTTACTTGATCCTCCAGTTGTCAAATGAAATGATATGAGGATAATTACATATGCGGGAAGAAGGGCCTGAGTCTCATACACCAACTCAAATGGACTCTTTCCAGTGGCTCTTTTAACAATGATTCTATCAGCCCAAACAAAAAACTTCAACTGTTCACCCCATTTTCTCTTGTTCAGCTCCAAGGTTCTTCTGATAATCTTTAGCAGGTTTTATTACTAGACTTAGTTGTCCATTTCCTTGGGGATTGTAATTAGAGGAATATGTCAAGTTGATCCCATACTCTTTACACATTACCACTAGAGGTTTAGCTCTAAAACTCATGGCATTATCAACTATAATCTTGACTGGCACTCCAAACCTACAAATGATGTGGTTTAGTACAAAATCCATGACAATTTGGTGTGTTTACTTCTTAGTGGGGATTTCCTCCACCCATTTAGTAAAATAATCAGTTGCTACAAGAATCCATTTGTGGCTTAGACTTGAAGGGTCTAAAATCTCACCAATGAAATCTATTCCCCATTGCTTTAATGGAGCTTCAATTGATAGAAGCTACAAAGGAAGGGAGCCCAAGCTTTCGAGATTCAAGAGAAGCATTGGTAACTCCCACATTTCCTAACCAAAAGTGTTGCATCCTTGAAAAGACTTGGCCACCAATAACCAGCCCTCGGGATCTTGTGTGTTGTGACCCTACCAACAAAATTCCCCCTCATAAACTCCTCCATGGTGATCAACAATTATCTTGGGGACTTCATCTTCAATAATGCACCTTAATAGGACACCCTCAGGGTTCTTCCAAGCTAACCCATAATCAGTAATGACATATTTCTTGGGAGCCAACATAAGAGCTCTTTTCTAGTTCTTATTTAAATACATTAGGGTAGTATAAGTATCTGAGATAAAAATCACATCCTTGTACCACTCAGAACTCATTTACCTTTCAAAAACACCTACCCTTTCTTCTCCTACCTCATTCACCTCAATAGTTTGCAAGTTTCTCTCAGCCATATGCTTAGCCAAGCTCAAACCTCTCACGAAATTTGTAGTTTGGATATCCATATCATATTCTTGCAACTTGTTCACCCACCATGCACCTTTTACTTTAGACCTCCATCTCTGACAAGATGTCTTTCACCATGGTGTGGGGAACATAAGAAACAATATTAGAACTAAAAATGTAAGGCCTAAAAACCTTTGTTGCTTTTACCAAGGCAAATGCTTGCTTCTCCATAATAGTGGACTTCATCTTAGCCCCTACTGTAGGCCTTACTTGAAAAAGGTAATTTTCCTCTCACCCCTTCATCATCCTTACTGCGTAAGAGGAAAAAGCAATAGTGTTCTCTGAAGCAAAGGAAAATAGTTGGAAAGGCTTCTTATAGTTTGGAGCTGCTAGAATAGGGGCATGCCTTAATGCCTCCTTGATCCCATTGAAACCTTGGATGGAAGCCTCCTCCCATTTGATGACCTGGTCCTTTTTAGCATGGAAGTGATTGGAATGGTCAACTCAACAAAGTTTGATATGAATCTCCTGATGAAGTTTATCTACCTAAAATGGAGCTACTCCGCCCATGGTGACTCTTTTCGTCTGAGAATCCATTCGAGCACACACCCACATGAGAGCTTGGCATGAGAGGATAATCCAGGACATCTTCGCCACGTATATGTCACAAATTTTGGATACACAAATCACCGTGAGCAATGCACCAAATATTTGGGCATTGAGCGACAACGAAGACACCATTGGATTGTTCTTTGCCTTGGTCAACAAGCTTCACAACACTTCGGGAATATTCTCTTTGATGAGATTATGCGCACGAGGACTATTGGAGTATTTTTGGTTTGACGCTCGATGTCAACCATTGAGGATTCATGCGAATCTTGAACGTGGCTATGATGCAAATGATGAACACAAAGAGAACACCCACAGGAGCATCCACGCCTCACCGCACGCGAGCCTATAGAGCCCATATTTTTGATAGATTCCTTTAGTAAGCATTGTAGCCATTTTTGAAAAATAAATAAATAAAATACAATTTTGGTTTTTCGAAAATATTAGCTCTGAAAATATTGCTATCCGATGCCCAACTCTTGATAGAGTGAAATTTCACCACATGGAAAACCAAGATGCGAGATGATTCTTCGGTTTGAAGATCTTTGGGGATCATTTCTGACAAAGACACCCCTCCCACAGATGCTTTGATATGTTGGATAAGCATGAAAAGGTTGATGCAAAAGCACTAATGCTTATAACCCCGAGCCTTTCTAATGAGGTGCTGTCGAAATTAAAATTTTCCTCTATAATTTCTATTTTGTCAATGTATGTATTAGGAATAGGATGTTGTTAAGTATAATTAGTAGTGGTGTCCAATAGAAGATAACAAAATTGTCTGCATGAAGTGCCACCAATAATGTAGAGTACAATAACAAATCAAAGTACAATAAGAATGTTATAAAAAGTAAATATTTGTCGTAAGTGGTCCGGTAATGTTAAAATGTCAAAGTTTAGGTAAGTAGAGAAGTAGGGTCTACATGATTAGGAATTAGAAATATTATATTTGTAATAAGGACAAAGAGTGATGTCATAAATATTTTGTGTATTTTATTTTTGGAAAAGTCTAAAAGGTGGAACCCATGTGAGATGATAAGGTTTATCTTATCTTAGAAGATAAGCCTACATGTAAACGCAAGAGTTTAGGCATGGAATATGATCGGCACAAGAGATTTCCTATCCTATCTTAGAGATAGGGTGGATAAGCCCAATTCCTATAAATAAAGAGGCCACCCCCTCATTTAGCATAGAGAGAAGTAGTGAGAAATATTGTATGAGTAATTGTGCCATCATTTTGAAGGTGTGTTAAAGAATCCATTGTGAATTTTCTCCCACAGTTATTGTTGGAAGGCAAGTGAAGTCAGTAATAGTTGAAGTACCTCATGGGTGAGATTGTAACAATTTCATGTTGATATTATAATTTACACCTATATTTTCATATTTTTCATCTTTCCTTCATATCATATTCTATGGTATTCTTGTGTTATGTTTGTTGTTGTGTTTCCAGATTACATCCACCAAACTAAAGGCTATGCATTGGTAAATAATCATAGCATGAGGAGTTCTCGGTGAAGAATTATCATAGTCTTTGGATTGGTGATGACATTTTGGTTACATTCTTGGGACCATTCCTCGTTGGTGGATTTTCTGGAGAGATATTCCCACTTAGTCAAAGAACATTTGGAGGGTAACCTTGTTTTTATTGTGTATAGTGGTTACCATGGTAAAGTCACTTTTTACCATGCATAGTATTTACCACAGTAACTTTACTTCTTACCATGAATAGTATTTACCTCAAGAACTTCACTTTTTACCATGAATATTATTTACCACACAGAACTTCACTTTTTACCGTGAATAGTGTTTACCACAGTAAAGTTAGTTTTTACCGCAGTAAGTCAAGTTTTACCGTGGTCATTCCTATTTTATTGTAGAAAGGTGTAAAGTCACTTTCTATTGTAGTGAGTCCAATTATTTGTGCACATAAGTCTTACTGATTGTACTTGTGAATTGGTATTTCACTATGGTTACTTTTAAAATGGGGAAGATTCTTGTTTTTTCAGCCCAATCTAATGAAGATGCTTCCTCTTTCATTCAAGAGTTTAAACGATCTTGAATTTGTAATGGCCTCATAAGAAGGGAACAATGGACTGAATTTTTTCCTACCTTTTTGGATGGTTCAACTCTTAGGTGGTTTGAAACACTAGGTGATAATGTGAAAAACTCATGGGATTTATTAACTGAAAGTTTTCTTGAAGAATTTGGTGAACAACAAAATATGTAGATCTCATGATCAAGATCACAAAGCTAGCCCAAGGAGAGAAGGAGAAGATAAGATATTATCATGCTCGTGTTCTAGCGTGGATAATCTCCTTTGTAAGCACTTCATTCTTGGGATGAAGCCGAGATCGAAAATGAGTGAATTATGACCGCCTTTAGCTACCATTGAACAAGAAAAGGATATTGCAAGAAGGCAAGAAGAAAGCATGGAAGAGGAGCCCAAAGAAATTGTTGTTAAAGTAGAGCCTACACCAACACCTTTGGTCCAGAATCCACAACCAATCTCGGTGAGCACAAATCTTTCTCCTAGTACATCTACTGAGTATGAAGATCTACTCAAGAAGATGGGTCAGTTAACTATTAATATTCTTCAAGGAAAGTAATTTAGTTCTCAGGGAGGAGATAGAGGTCCAAAAATAAATATTTCTGAAGTTGTATGTTATGGTTGTTATAAAAAGGGTCGTTATAAGTATAATTATCCAGATAGAGCTTCTACATCCTGTACAAGAGATAATGATAAAGGAAAAGCACTCAGTGAATTCTTTTGATGTAGTAGATAAGAGCATAAATAATGAAGTAAATGTGTTTGTAACAAAAAGAAAGAAATAAAAAGATAACCAAGATGGAAATGATCCTAAGAAGATGAAAGGAGAAACTAGTAAGAAACATAGGAGAAGAAAGTTGGGTGTGTAGGATTTTCTGATTTCATAGGGAAAAGGACCATACTCCATCTTAGAAGATCTGTCCAAAAGGCCTGCAAATATTACATATGGTCAACTCTTGGCTATGTCTTCTAAGAAGAAGAGGATCTGCGAAGTGGACTCAAGGCCGGAGAAAGGAAGGAGGTCAAGGTCCCTGTTTTGGAGGTAGAGGTGGATCCCTATGCTCCACAAGCTGAGGTATTATGTAATGAATATTATTTCTATTCATTATTACAAAGTGAAAGAAAACACACCACACAATTGAAATAAAAGGTCACCAATACAATGAATTGTTTTCTTTATTGGTGAATAACAAGAGATGCGAATTTGTATCCATCTTCCTATGCCTCCATCCTCCATCGTGAACTACTTAGTTAGCAAATATATCTTTTAGGCTCATATTACAATTCTCTCGTGTCGGTTTCAACCGATAATGCACACCCACACTATGGATGTCACGTACAAAGTGAAAGTGCATCCAAACAAAAGTGAGACAATTTTTTTAAAATTTATATAAAAATGGAAAAATAATATTTTTTTATCTAGCAAAGAAAAAGAATAGGATCAAAGCGTAGAACTTGAAAAAATACACATTTAAAAAAAAAATGATACTTCAATCTGAGTTATTAGTTGAAAGTTATCATGTTTACAAGTTCTAAATTCAACTTCTTTTCGGACCCTTTCCAAAATGGCAGATTTATTTCCAAAAATGGAAAAAAAAACAAAGCTTCGATCTGAGTTACCACAATGGCGATGCCGATCTAAGTTGCCAGAATGGCGATGCAATACACAAAGCTTATCAATAGAATGCGCATGTAGAAGGACACCACAATAAGTACAAACAACTATGCAATGCGCATGGCAAAAATGATTCAATTCACGGGTAGAATGCTCTAGTACGCAGGATGATGCAATCAGTATATCCACCTTACCAGGAGTCGTGGACATTGTGATGAGAAAGTTTTATTCAAAGACTCTCATCCTAGAATCCCTTCTCTGATACCAAATCTTGTAAATATCTATGATTTAATCAAATAAAAAACAAAACATTACACAATAAAATAATAAAACCAGAGATATTGTAATTCATTCGGGAAAAATTCCCAATGGAGAGATTACATATAAATAGCTTAATGAACTCCTATAAGTAAGGAGTCAAGGCTAATCTCTAAGTCCTCTCAATATCCCAAATATCTCTCAACTATGAGTTGTGCATTACAACTATTTTGCACACTCATATTATTTTATAATTTTAAAAACCTATTACTACCAAATAACCTAAACCAGTCCTAAGTGTTGACACTATGAACAATATTTATGTAACAAGAAGTTGTACAAGATTCATTTGAATTAATGGAAGTTGTCTACATTGGAAATATGTGTTTGAAATACAATATGAAACCTTTGTTTTGAACATTGAAAAGTGAATACGTATGAAGAGATGTTATATTGCTCTGTTCTTTCGAAATGCATGATTTGGAAATCAAAACTGTATTTTGGGATTTGGAATACTTTGATTTGAATCAACTTAATATGTTAGATTGGGTTTGAAATGAATTCATATTTAAAAGTTGGTAAATGTAAATGGATCAATTCAAGTGGAAGTTGTAGAGCTCTGTTAGATAATTTTCATACTGAAAATATTAATCAGAAAATGAATAGAACGACCCTGAAAACTATAGAAGGAAAATGAAATATCAATTTGATTCTAATATGATCAAGATGTTCCCAAACAAGCTAAAATACTTAAGAAATTTCCTTAGAACTTTTCAAAATCGGGCTCAGACAAAAAAAATCAGACTTTTACTGTATAAAAATTGGTAAATTTGAATTACAAATCAATCAAATGATTTAACTCTTGCAATCCATACCAAATTATTCCAAGTGAAACCCTCCATGTCTATTTGGCATGTTGAGAAAGAATTCATGGCGGATTTGAACAAATTTATAAGTTTAAAAAGACCAGTTTACATTTTAAGTGACAAGAAATTTTTTCTCAAAATTACCTTACAAAACTTATCAAAATTAAAATCTTGAGTTTTCTGTGCAAAGAGGACTTTGAGAGATTTCCAAAAGTCCTTGTTTTCCAAAAACTAAGTTTCCAATCAAAAGTTATGGCCTTCTGAAGTTTTCACTTCATTTTGGCTTCAAAAATATTCTAACTGTCAAATTTAATTAATAAAATATTGCTAGGCGGACCCGTGGGCCAAAACTTACCTTTTTCACCTTGGGAAAAATTAATCATGAAACTTAATTTTTCACCTAAAAATTCTAAGTTTTCCCCATGTCCCCACCAGCCGACAGCAAATCATTGAATGACACGTGGCTTAGAGAGATTTGATGGAGGCATAGATCTTTTTTTGCCTTATTGCTTCAAAAGATTTTTTTGAAATTTTTCCTAACTTCTCTCCGCAGCTCACCGACCCATAGTGAATGGTTGGCTGACACGTGTCTCCACGTAACATGTCAAAGGAGGTGTAGAGTGTCCCGAAGCTTTATGCTTCAAAATTCAACTTTTCCCAAATCTCCCTATCGACCTACCGATCTGCAGCCAATGAACATCTAACACGTGGCATCATGAGGCACCGACAGAGGCATGGGTAGTTTTTAATCCCATGCACCTTTTTAACCCTTAAGGAAAAATTCTTGTTTGTCCCCACTAACACGCTTCCCCTTGTTGGCTTAGAACATGTCGTGTGTCCTCATGGGCTTGGGGTATATTTTCATTTTCGGAAGTGGAGCCCCACCATGGACTCGCGGGCATGGGGGTAAAGTGTGATTTTCACCCCAAGTGCTAAGAATCCAAATTTTATCCCCACCTCCACCGACCTAAACACCTTTGGGGAAGTTTTTCTTCCCAGGCCTCGCAGCCCGCCTTGCAAAAAAAAAATTCCCACGGCCCGCTGATCCATAACTGGAGTTTTATAGGGATTTATAAGGACTTATTTATATCATCGAAAGGTGAGGAAATTTCCTATCTAATGGGAATGTTTTCAGGAAGTTTTAATTACATTAATTATGGGAAAAATCAAATTGAATCCTTAACTGAGTTCTGGGAGTGAGTAAGTTAGAATTTACCCTGATAATTTTAATTATGTATTCCCCCTATAATTAAACCTTGCTCTTGACTTGGATCTTGTGGAATTAAATACCTTGGATATTTAATTATTTTTTTCCCTTAACCTTAAAGTTTTAATCAAGGAATTTTCAGCTATAATGTTAATGTTATTAGCAATTAAATGAATCCCTAAGGAGATTTGAGCTAGGTATGGATTTATTACACTTATTTCTTTATAATGTGGATTTAGTAATTGTTATAAGGGGAACAAATATTAGTTGAATTCAATTGTCCTTGAGACTTTGGTTGTTAACACTTTAAAAAAAAATCCATAATTTTTTTAACTAAACCTAGGTTGTTCTTGGGTCTCAAGTGGGGAGTTTTAGATGGGCGTTACACTTGGTATCAGAGTGGAGGTTAAAAAGCTTGGACCCTTGGGCACACTAGAAAACTTGAGACATGAACTGTAAACCTAGCACACTTGTAAAATTAGAAAACAACCCTGTTTGAAAAATTATATATTTTAGTAAACATGAAGACTTAATAAAACTTAGAAAGATGAACTAACTCTCACCTTGGTCTATGAAAGAGGCACAGAAAAGACGAGGGGTATTGTAACATAGACCTAGGATTACTACTACTAGATCATTCAAGGAGCTATCCTACCACAAATTTTACAAACACTTCAGATGTTAATACCGCTCTCACGCGGAGGGACCATAGGAGCATATTCAAATTTGGACATGATAGGGTGACATCCATTGAGGCTCATGTATCTCCTCATCATAGCGAGGAGCATAGATGAGAGAAATACCATAAGGATTCAATCGAGCAGAGTCACCGCAGAGGGGATAGGTAGACCAAGTTTTAGGACACAAAGATAGGTCTCGAGCCATAGGATTATAAATAAGCATGCAGAGAGGCCTATGGGATTCCATACTATAGCGGTAGATCACATTAGGAGATCCTGCTATGGCCAATGCATTATTCTAGTGATATAGGTGGATTTTAGGTAGAGGTCTAGTTGGTGAGCTTGAGCAAATGCTTTAAGCTCTTCCCTTGTTCTAGTAACATGAAAGCTCGTGTTGTGATCCATTTGCTAAGGGATGAGGTAGGTGTCTGGTGGAGGACCGAGGAGAAGAAGGTCCATGTTGATTCAGAGATAGTTTTACCTAGGAGCTCTTTGAGGAGTAGTTAAGGAGTATATATTTATCTCGAGGTTCATATAACAAAGGATTGACGAGTTTCATGACATCTGATGGACATATCTTATAGTGGCTGAGTATGAGAGTAGATTTATGGATCTACTCCGGTATGTTGATTACATACGTGATGGGCAAGGTGCAGATCCAAAGGTTCATCCGGGCCTAAATCTAGACATTAGAAGTGCAGTGCAGATCCATTATCCACAAATATTGGTAGAGGCCTTTGAGAATGCCTATATAGTACAGGAGACTCATGGAAAGACTCAAAGGCTATAGACCGAGTCTCAAGCTATATATAGTAGATGCAAGAAAACATATCGAGGGTTCAGTACTCCTCCTCGTGGTGGACAGGGTTCAACACGGTCATCTTTCAGACCACATCGAATAAATAATATAGTCTCACCCACCTTACGGACCTCCAAAATACTTGATACATAGAGGGCCGAGTGTGGGGCCTCCTCCTAGGGGGTCCCACAAGGACACAGAGAGCACCTATAGCTCGGTTAGAAGGATCTCACTAGTAGGAACCTCGGTAGTCCACATTCCTCATCATCTGGGATCCACTCTAGAGTACCGAGTAGAGATGTGTAATGCCCACTAAAATCTCCCACTGAGACCCATGAACAACCTAGGTTTAGTTAAGTGTAACACCTACTAAAATATTCCACTTAAGACCTATGAACAACCTAAGTTTAGTTACAAAATTATGGAATAATTTTATTTTGTAAAGTGTTAACAACCAAAGTCTCAAGGAGAATTGAATTCAATTGATAATTTTTCCCATTATAATAATTACTAATTCCACATTATAAAGCAACAAGTGTAATAAGTCCACACCTAGCTCAAATATCCTTAGGGATTAATTCTATCATTGATTACATTGACATTTTAACTAAATATTCCCGATTAAAATTTTAGGGTTAAGGACAAAAGAAATTAAATACCCAAGGTATTTAATTTCACAATATCTAAGACAAGAGCAAGGTTTAATTAGAGTGGGGAAAAGAATACATATTTAAAATCATCAGAGTAAATTCTTACTTTCCCACTTCCAAAACTCGGTTAAGGATTCAATATAATTTTTCCCATAATTACCATGTTTAAAACTTCCTAAAAACATTCCCATTAGATAGGGAATTTCCTCACCTTTCTAGTGATATAAAGAAGTCCTCCTAACTCCTCATATTTCTCAACCGATGGGCCGACGGAACTTTGGGTGAAAATTTTCCCAAGAGTGGGTATGTGGGCACGGGGAGGAAAATTTTCCCCAACTCAGGCCTGCGATATTCGGAGAGAAAATTCACCCGGAGGAGAAAAGTGGACTGGTGGAGCAGGGAAGAAAACTTTTCCCAGACGTAGGCAGGAGCAGTGGGGAAGGCATTTACCACTTTTTCCCTTTTGGGACAAAGTAATTTTACATCCACACCTCCGCCGACACCCAGGGAGGCCACGTGAAAACTCCTTATTAGCCGCGGATCAGCGGGTCATTGGGGAACATTTGGAAAATTTGACTATTCAATGGAAGGGTAAAAAGGTTGAAAGGAACCCGCGCCTCCACCGAGGTGAGAAGATGCCACGTGTCAGCCAACCATTAGCTGCAGTTTGGTGGGCCGACTAGGATAATTTGTAAATTTTACACCAAATTTTTCAAGCGTTAAGGCTTAAAAAGATCCAATCCTCCACCAACGCCTCGTGAATCCACTTGGCAGCACACGACTACTGCAGCCGCGCGGGGCTATAGGAAAACCTACAAATTTTTTGAAATTTATTTTTGAAAGTGATTTAGGTTAAAATCGATCCGAGCCTTTGCCGATGCCCAACAAAGCCACGTGTTGATCAATGATTGGCTATGGGGTAGCGAGGCTATGGAGGAAATTTTTTCAAATTAATGTTTGGACTTAGATCATTTTTAGACAAAATGATGGCTTACAGACACTGGAGTAGCGATAAACTTCATGACTTTGCACCTTTTGGGGAAAATGCAAAAAAAAAAGGAAAGATTTAGCCAAGCTGGTCCACCCAAGAATATTTTATTCATTTAAAAACTTCAAGGCCATAAATTTTGATTGGGAACTCATTTTTGACAAATGAGGACTTTCTCGAAATCTCTCGATGTCTTCTTTTCATCGTAACCTTAGTAATTTGATTTTGATAAATTTTAAAGGGTAAATTTTGAGAAAACTTCTTTCTATCACTTAGAAAGTGAATTGGTATTTTTAACTTATCAATTTTGTTCAAATTTGTCGTTAATTCTTTTTCCACTTGCCAAACAAACATGGAGGATTTTACTTGGAATATTTTAGGATAGATTGCAAGGTTAAGTTTGCTTGATTGATTTGCATTTGAAATTTATCAATTTTATACAGCAAGAAGTCTACAATTTTTCCTTTTCCCGATTTGAAAGGTTCTATAAAATTTTCATAAGTATTTTGGTATGTTTGGGGTCATTTTGACCTTACAAATAAAATTTGATATTTCATTTTTTCTTTTTGATGTCAGAGGTCATTCTATTCAATTTCTGATTAATAATTACCAGTATGAAAGTTATCTAACAGAGCTCAAATTTGAATAGATTTATTTTCATTTTCCAACTTTAAACTATGAATTCATTCCAACCCAATCTAACATACTAAGTTGACTCAAGAAAAGTATTCAAATGCCAAATTACAATTCTGATTTCTAAAACATTTATTTAAAAATAGAGTATTATGACATTTCTCCATATGTATTCACTTTTTCATCCTTCCAATAGAATTTGAAAATACATTCAACAATCAGATTTTAATACCCAATAATGTCATTTGAGTAAAGTAATACAATCCTTTATTGATTAAAGAGATACCTTTACAATTTCTTCTTTCATTCCTCAATTACAATATACGAGAATATGATTTTTTTCACATTCTTTCAAAACCGTAACAACCGGAGTATATCTATTTCATAATTCAATTTACAACTTTCATAGCCCATACCGACCATCTTTCCATCACAAATAATATAAAATATCATCCACTTCAAGTGGGAAAAGGTTACATTAAGAAATGAACTTAGCATGGACTATCAAACTGTCTTCTTTCTCAATTCCAAGAACAATAGTATGAATTTCCATCATTCTCCAATTCGGGTCACAATAGAATAGGGAAAGGCACCGCTCTCCACCCAACTAAGAAATCCAATGAAAAGGGAGAATCCATCCTTCTTCATTTTCCCAAAGCGAGCCCCAACCATATTGAAATATTTTTTTTTTCAACTCATGGCAACGATAGGATTCCACAACACAAAGACAAATTTCTCATTCAAAACACAGTCCAAAACAAAACTGTAGTTTGCCACCACAGAAAAAAATAACAAACAACACTCAGGATTCATCATGCAAGCCAAAGGAGCAAGAAACTATGGGGGATGTTGCTTATGCCTCCCAAAGGGGAAATGGGTATCACCACTTGAGAAAAAACAACCAAAATATATATCATTTCAAATCCCTGACATTCCCTTATGCCTCCCTAAGTAAGTACCCTTATTCCTCACATTTCCTTATGCCTCCCCAACCTCTTATGGAACCCCATAACGAGTAAATAAGTGCAAGCTATTTCTTTGTAATGTGGAACCCAAATCCCATCTCCTCGACACTTATACCTCCCCAAATCACTTATGTCTCCCATAAAACGCCCTATAGTCTTCCCCTACACCATCCCTAGGCCATCTACCCAATCAAACAACAAACAATATCAAAACATTCGCAATGGTTACATATGCATACATAAGAGAAGAGCATTTTAAAGAGCCAAGATCCTACCTGCTCCATGATGGAGTTTGTTCCAAAGTTCCAAACATCAAGCTTTCCAATGTAAAAAAATCCAAGATCAATAATCCACAAGCATTCAACAATCTCTAGCTTTCTCCAAAATTTAAAGAGCTCTCAAAACCAAAAGAAGTCACCCAAAATGAAGCAATGCAAGGTGAAGTGAGCCCCAAAACAAGCCAAGGAATTGAAATATATAGAAGTAGAAAGATAAGAGGATGAGGTGGATCCATGTGGGATGCCACATCACACATCCTCAACTCCAACTCATAAGTCAACTTCAATATCCAAGGCACAATAAATAAGCATGTGAATAAATGACAGCTTTTACTTACAGACTCAAATCAAACCCACACCTCATAAGGACTAAAATTGAAAGCATGTAAGAAAGTGCAATAAAAGCATCAACTTGACTTACAAAAATGTATAATGAAGGTTATATTTAAACCCTACAACCATAGTAACGTTGGAATGCAAATTTAAGAGGTATGGGACAAGTTTAACTTGTCTCATAAGCTTCCAAAATCCACCTCCAAGGAAAAATTTGAATTTTAAAAGGAGATGGAGTGTTCCATACTCCAAAATTAATTTACACATCTCTTACACATCACTTACACATCACTTACACATTGCTTACACATATCTTACAACTTTTAATACAAGAATCAACCACTCCAATAATTAATTTCTTATGACCTGAAGTTGGTTAAATAATTTTAACAACATGTTTACTCACACTAATTTATCACAATTAATAAATAATGAAAGAGGTAAACACATCACTTAATAAACACATACAAACATCAATAAAAGGAACCAAATAAATAATTACACATAACCCTTGGTCACATTTAAAGGTGATCCCCCATGGAATCCCTAAAAATCAAACACACACACATGAACAATACAAGTTTCCATGGTGACCTTGTTGAATTCATGTAGAATTACAATGTGGTTGGTCTCCAATCCCCGATGTTTGTTGTCATATTTTTAACCTACACAATACAAATACCCTTCGGCCTCGTGGCTATATCAACATCCAAATGAATATAATATAATTTCAAAATCATCAATATATATATATATGAATCAAAAATAACATCCAGACAATCAACAATATCACTTACAATTTCATCAAAGAACTATATAATCATCAATTTTAAATTCAATTTTCTCGATCAAATCTACTCAATATATCCAAATATCACCTATCCTAACGACATCCATATATATATATACATATATATATATATATATATAAACATGTCCAACAACATGTCAACATCTACATAAAATGTCTCTAACAATCATCATGCATCATATATGAATCAAACTAAAAATAATCCATGATATGACATCTAACACTATACTAAATAAAAACTATAATAATGTCCATAATATAGTCGGTAGTATCATGATCAATATCAAAAGTGTCGAAGGAAGTGGGAACTATAAGCTACTACTCATGGTAGAGGATTGTGCGGTTGTTTTGGATGTGGTATTATTGACACTTTAGGAGAGACTACCAAGAGAACCCTAATAACAAGGGTAAGACGTAGATTTTAGAGCTTAGTGTTTGTGACATGGGGCGCAGATCATAGGATGTACGCAGTGAGTCAAGAACTACCATGAAGAGCATCGTAGTATAGTTATTGATACTACATGTATCATTGGTGGTATTCCTACCTCCATTTTGTTTGATCTGGTTCTTCTGATTTCTTTATTGCACCATCTTTAGTAGAGTGATGTAGGATGGTGGCTACTTAGTTAGGGTCATAGGCGGATGTTGAGATGGATTTTGGGGCCAAGATCTCTATAGAATCCTTAGTTAAGGAGTTTATAGTGTATTTGGGACCTTTTACCACTACCTCGGATCTTCGTATCCTTCATGGGATCTTATTGAGTCATATTGGGCATGGATTGGTTGTCTACACACAGAGTCGAGTGAATTGTTACCACAAGGTCATATCTTGTATCACGAGATGATCTAATATTTAAGGAAGTGTTAATGGGGGCCGGAAGACCCATTTCTACTTACACCATCTCTACTATATAGCTTAAGCGGTGTGTGTGACGGGTTTTCGTAAGTTTGTTGTCACGGTTAGTGACCGATCGGAGGATGGGTCTAGTGGATGATCACTTAGATGACCATCCCATTTTTAGAGAGTTTTCTGATATCTTTCTAGGGGAGCTACCAGGGTTACCACCCCCACATGAGATATATTTCCATATATATCTAATTCAGGGCGAGAGCCTATCTCACATGCACCTTATCGAGATGACTACCCCACGAGATCTGCGAGCTCATGTTGCGGCTACTTTCGAGGACTGTTATCAAAATTCACCCCCAAGGTAACTTTGATAACATGGGAGCAATTATATTGATTCGGGGTGAAAAGTCATGTTTCTAGGGTCCCCTCATATTTGTCTAACTCCCTGTCCAAGAGGAAGAGAGTAAGTTAGAAAATGCAAAAAAAGGGTTGCGAAGCAAATAAGTTGATCCAGGAAAAATCGTGAAAATTGGCTAAGTCCCGCTCAAAGGTCGCCTCGGGACGTTTGGGATGAAAGCGCGAACCGCCGAACCGGGTGAAATCAGCACAAATAGTCTGAAGCGCAGTAGGGACAAATGGGACAAAGAAATGCGCGGGCGGGCGTGAAATTCGGTTCGACAGAGAAAAAAATTGACTAAGCTCAACAGCTTGAGAGGGTCGCCTTTGGGACAAGCGCGGGACAAAGAGTCTTAACCTACTAAGGAACCAAGGCGAATTTGTCCCAGACGGTCCGAAGCAAATGGGACATTTGGGACAAATTAGGCGCGAACTGCCGGTTCTCCACGAAATCAGCACAAGGAGCACCTTGCTGCAAATGGGACAAAGGGACGCGGGGATCTGCCGAAATGGCCGAAGCGAGGAAGAAAAGTCAACGTTTGGTCCGGAAACTTCAAACGGCCATAACTTTTTGAGTCCGAGCTCCGATTTTCATAAAATTGGACTTTTAATGAGGGTAGATATATTTAAATAAAAGAAACATATTCGGCTCCATCGATCAATGCTCATTCCCACGAATGACGAGAAAACCCTCACCCGAGGCCCAAAAGCAATAATGCCAAGCACTCAGAAGGCCATAACTTTTGCATTTCTCAACGAAATCGCACAAAATTGGTACCGTTGGAATCGTGGTTCCGAGCCCGACGCACAACAATCAAGAAATTCCAGATTTGATCATAAATTGATTGAGATTTTTAAGAAAACGTGGCCGGGTTCAGAACAGTGTTTTATTTGGTAGCTGGGAGTGCAATTAAGAGGCATGGTCATCATTCATTCTCTGCTGCAGCACATGGGACAGTATGGGGAGCCTTTTCCAAGTAATGTATACCCATTCCACTCAATTTAATGCCTCTTATAGGTGGTTGAAGGACAGATTTCAGGATTTCCATTTTCCCTTCTCTTTTCCTTCTCATTTTTCTATAAAATGAAGTGTTGGGCTCATTGTAGAGAGAGGAGAGTTTTTGGGTAACAAAGCTCTGTCAAAATTGCTTTGTGAAGCCAGTGTGTTGCAGGCCCTTGTAGTGGACTCCTTGCATGGTGATCCGTGGCCCTTATCTTGTAATAGATTGAATCTGTTCATATCATGAAGCAATAAAATACCGGTTTGTGGATATATCTTCCCTGCTTTCGTGCTTTCTTGCATTCTTCTTTGCCCCTTTGATCCTTCTATGAGAATATTGTGTCTATCTATTATGTTCTGTAGGAATTCATTATCATTGTGTGTGACTTGAAATATTGCTGTGTGAATGCATTTTGCTAGATTATGGAGAAGCTATATCACCTCTTCTAGTATGCACTTTGCCTCTCAGTATTTCACACATTTGGAGACTACTCTCCCATCCTCCTTTTCTCGGTGTATCACCGCTTTAGTGTAGGCTTTCATTTTATGTATTCTCTTTCCCTGGTCCCTTGGAAATTTATATTAGAATAGTTAGCTTATCTGCATTAGAGTAGATTGTGGCAGGTAGTTTAGGAGCAAGAACTTGACTTTCTCTACGGAGTCTATCTCAAGTAGCAAGTCCTGACAACTGGAGATAGTACCCATGTTATCCAATCACACTTTGTGAGTTCAAATACATGCACAAGGGTGCTATGATTCGGTGATAACGGGGACCTTCGGAGAAAGCCTAATTCATCCTAGTGTATCCCCTTCATGCGGTGCACCATTGATATTTGTAAAAAAATAAGGATAGATCCTTGTGGTTGTGTATTGATTTCCAAAAGCTGAACAAAGTAATGATCGTGAATCGTTATCCACTTCCATGCATTGATGATTTTTTTGATCGGATGAAGGGAGCCACAGCTTTTCCTTAAGATAGACCTTAAGTTAGGCTACCATCAACTCGAGGATTTTGGAGGAAGATATTAATAAGACCACCTTCCGTACGAGACATGGCCACTATGAGTTCACGGTGGTACCTTTTGGCTTTACCAATGCCCCTACATTGTTTATGAGTTTGATGAATGGGTTATTTAGGACCTTATTATATCACTTCGTGCTCATCTTCCTTGATGACATTTTGATTTACTCACCTACACGTGAGGAGCACGAGGCACCTTCGCTAGGTTCTTTATTGTCTTCGGGAGCGGTAAGCTTTATAGGAACTTGGAGAAGTGTGCATTCTTTAGATGGAGGTGCGGTATTTGGGCCATATCATTTCTAGGAAGGTATCACCATCGATCCTTTTAAGAAAAGAGCTATTATGGATTGGCCATCACCCACTACTATGGCTGAGGTGCGTAGCTTCATGGGATTAGCGAGGTTACTACAAGATATTTGTTTAGGACTTCTCTTAGATCACACACCCATCACTTCCCTTCTGTGGAAGCGGAAGAAGTTTGTTTGGTCGACTTAAGGTGTGAGCGGTGCCTTCATGACACCTTTGAAGGAATGTATCACCATAACAATTATTCTTAGCGATTACTAGATCCATAGGGTGATAATTTCATATGCACGAGATGCTTCTTTGGTAGGAATTTGAGGTGTAGTGATGTAGAGGGCGGAGTGGTGGCTTTTAGTCTTGAAAACTCATATATTTTGAGCTTAATTATCTCGACTCATGATCTTGAGCTTGCATAGAATTTTTGCACGCCTTGGTTCGATGGAGACACTTTCTTCTTGGCAAGAGATTCACACTCAGGACTAATATTTTGAGTCTTCGCCACCTCTTCACGCAACCCAATCTCAATGCTCATCGGTGGCGTTGGATGGAGTTTCTTTGTGATTATGACATGGAGATAGAGCATGTGAAAGGGAAGGAGAATGTGGTTGCAAATTATTTTAGCGAATGAGGCATGGGCTGCATGGCCACCTCGGTGAGCATAGATTTGCAGAGTAGGATTCTGCTGTACAGCTTCCTCATGACAGCTAGAGTAGAGATTGAGTCTCGAGATACCCATTAAGGGGAAGTTTGATGATTTCTCTTTAGAGGTAGATGGCCTCCTTAGAACAAAGGTCGATTTATGTTCCCAGAGATGAAGGTTTGAGGTAGGAAATCTTGGCAGAGGAATATTTTGCACCTTATTGAGTTCATCTCAGGGTGAAGAAGATGCACGTACCTTGAGAAAATTGTTTATCTAGAGGGGACTTTGTAGGGATGTGGTTTGAGTTTATGTCATGCTATTTAGAGTGCCGTAAAGTGAAGGTCGAGCATCAAAGCATCTAGCCTAGCCTTCTCTATCCTCATACTATACCGAAATGGAAGTGGGACACCATTTCCATGGACTTCATTGTTGGGCTACTTTCACTTTTGAAGCTACCACCATGACGCCATCATGGTCACGGTGGACAAATTCACTAAATTGGACCATTTTTATCCATAAAAGAGCACTTATATAGCTAGTGGAGTGGCATGGGTATATCTTGAAGGAGATTGTCAGTTACATAGGATTCATGAAGATTATTTTATGACCGCGATGCTTTGTATACTTCCCATT